>LBNU01026544.1:14043-32878 GCA_014162995.1 Artemisia annua | reverse complement strand
ATCATAACTAGGCTAGCACCAGAGGTGCTTAGCCAATCATATTAGAATTAACACTCGAAATAATGTTTACAAGATCCATATATTCGAAATGTAATTGAAATAATGAAATGCTAAAACTTATGGTGATTGAAGTGTGATTTCTCCCTTGGAAAGCCTTCGTATGCTGTTGTAGAAGGGCCTCCTAGAAGCTCCTAACGATCTATGATTTTGTTTGTGAGAAAGTTGATCTTGAAATGCAGAAATTAGGGTTGTATTTATAGGCCCGACGGGAGTTACGGCGTAATCACGAAATGTGTTACGCCGTAACTGGTAAATCTTATCCAGTTCCAGAGTTTACTGCGTAATTGATGAAATGTTATGCCGTAATAGTCATTTAGGGATTCTTCTACGTCGTAATCTCCAAATGGTTACGCCGTAGAGTATTTATCGGATCTGAGATAACTCTAGTAGTCTTCATTACGTCGTATTCCCAAAGGTGTGTTACGCCGTATGTTAATTCTTGATCTTGGACTACTCTCGTACTCGTTGCCACGCCGTATTCCGTAGTTGTTGTTATGGCGTAGTCTTCATATCTTAGGATTCTTCAAGACTTGAGATGGTTACGGCGTATACTATGAAATGTGTTACGCCGTAACTGTTGATTCGTGTTGACTTTGGTCTTAATAGTAGAAATCCTTGCTACGGCGTAGTTGAGAGATTGAGTTACGCCGTAGCTTTTTCTAGCATACTTGGATTTGTCTATCTTTTGCATGTACTTTCCAATTTCCTCGTCTCTTTAGCTCCTATGCTCACTCGTAACCTGAATACAAAATATGAAGAGATAATAGCATATATTCACATTATTAACAATATAAATGAGCATAATATGGGGAAATTGACACTTAAATATCAGGGTAATTTGATGTTATCAAATATCCCCCCACTTGAACTCTACTTGCCCTCAAGTAGACCTCGTTAGAAGTATTCTCAAAAAGGTATCCCTCAATATAACTCGGGAAATATGAGTATAAAAATATCTTATGCTAGAATTTTTCAAAGCCGAACACCTCACGAAAAGGGAAACAAACACTCACTCTCTCTATATTCTAAGTGTCAATTTTCGGGGTGATCACTCATTGCACAGTCATAGTATGTATTCTATCATAGGCTTGGCAGTTACACAAAACTCCCCCACTAGAGCTAAGGTCGGTACAACTCTCGAAGGCAACATTGGGTGACCATATATAAGCTTAAGGGTGTGGTGTCGTTACTAACATGCTACGGCGAAAGCGACAAAGGCAATGATACATGACCGGAACGCCGGGCAAGACACCAAGACCTGCTCGAATCCTTCACCTAAGCATGATTCACGACTAAGGGTAGGAATAAACATGGGATTTCACATAATGGGTGTAAAATGAAAAATAAGAAGCAAATAGTCTAAGCCTACAACTAAGTCGTCACCATTTACCGTTCGCCCAAGGTCTAAACTTTGAAACGCAGAAATTGGATCATAGCAAGTAAATGTGCCATTAGAGGACGTCATTATGGGCACAAAACTTGATCTTCATGTTGGTGTAGAATTATTCACCAACTCTTTTCTTCAATTGTGACCGAAGTGGCCTCTTCGATACTAAGTCTTTATAAGCTCTTCATCAAGGTGCTATACATAGGTGCACCTGTTTATTTCAAATATCTACATACGGAATTTCACATTTTTTTTATTACAACAATATACATCCCCCCACTTGAGATGAACAATACATGAGAAATTGGGGGATCTTCAAATGATCTTCAATGATATGTCTTTGTAGGCGTGATTCCTGAATTCATCCATTTAGACCTCGAACTAGGGCAAACAACAACTTCCCAATCATAGACTAGACTACACGGTAGGCTAAGGTGTAATGGTGTATCGAAACAATATATTTTGGGTAAGAAACGAAAGGAATGGCTCAAAAGGGTGTAACTAGGGGTATCTTGCACTAAAGATGAGTGCAACAAAAGGGTTTACACGGGGGTCGAGAAGTCGAGGTGACTAATCGATAAACACACACATATAAGGCTATTTGGGTGATAATCCTAAAACATTGCCTTCTAAAATTGTCCCTTCCAAACGTGTCTAACACATTACTCGTCTATGGGGTTTGAAATGATGTAAAAGCCAAGTTCTAAAGTTTACAAAACTACCGGCACACTCAATATTTTGGTGGATTTGGGTAAACAGTGTGAAACTGAATAGGCTAATCTTCACCATATTAATTCAAGGGTTAAATGCGCTCGGCTAAGGTCTATTCTAGTTCGGTTAAGAAAAACATGTCAAAAGTTTAAAAAAGGCAAAATTTTTCAAAATAAACTAGAAAAATGAGGGCTCATAAAGTTCAAGATAATTCTACTCCCGTCCCCCCACTTGAAATGAACAAAGTCCCTTTTGTACTAAAAATTAAGTAAATGTGAAGAGAAGGTAGAATTAGAGTGAGAACTTCCCTGAAATTTGCTCCAACAGATGAAAGAAGGATCACGAGAAGTCTTCGTGCCTTCAACTAGCCTTTATAAGCAAACTTCATTTCCCTGAAATCTCAACACTACCACAAGCATAAATCTAAAAAAATAAAAATAAAAATAAAAAGAAAAATCCTAACTCACTTTCGTAGGAATCACGGTTGCATTTAGCATATGCAACAAGCCTTTTAAACCACTTGGTGTCTCAAGTGGACGAGTTAAGTCTCGTGAGGGCTTACAGGGAACATACCCACAAAGTTCATTTAATTACTATTACAAGTTTAGTATGTTTGAAAATATTTTGAAGGATACACCTCAGAGAAGTGTTACGGCGTAACCAAGGAAATGAGTTACGCCGTAATCAGAGAAAAACTGGAGAGATCAGCTATGGTAGGAAGGTTACGACGTAGTTATAGCACTTAGTTACGCCGTAATGGCTGATCCGAGAGTATCAGTTTCTGCAGTAAATAGATTCTCTCGCTCCTCCATGCTCCAATTCCTGCAAAAATATAAGACAAACATACAAACCAACAAAATCAAAGAAAAGGATAATACGGGTTGTCTCCCGTAAGAGCACTTTTATTTATTAACGAGTCTTTAAGTTAGACTCATTCCCACGGTTGATCACGTGGGTGGTTGGGACAAAATTCCCGACTCCATGTTCTTAGAAGTCTTGGGTCTATCCCACACCGTTGGGGCTACATATTGTACCAAAGTAAGTCGATTCCGTTTAAAAAAAATTTGCTTTTGCCCATCCATTGCGATGATGAATTTCGTCCATAGCACTTAACTGGTTTTCTCCAAACTTAACTTTTAACCAGTTTCTAAATGAGATTCCATGATATCCCACTTCAGATCTCTTAGATTCGTTAAAACATGCCCATTGGTATCTTTTCGCTACATCGCCATGAATCAGTTTGCCTCCATTACATTTCTTTCGTGCCGGATCACACGTTGGCCATGCTTGCGTGATTCCATTTTCTATCATTAATGCCGGTTTGCAAAAATGGCATGTCCACTTGACTACTTCATCGGAGTTAATACTATTTTGGTAATTCTTATCCCACAAGTTTCGATCGAAATCCGAGTCTTCATAGCATGACCAGATTCTTGCCTCTCTTTTGAGTCGTCTCAATCTTAGTTGTCCTCCTCCGTGGCAAGATTTTGTGCTTGGGCAACATGATGGTATATATAGCTTCCCGTTATCAGCAGTGGCAACAGGTTCACAAAAGTGTTTTACCACGGTAATTGTTACTGGTTCTTCACCTCTCCACGGTTCGAGAGGTGGGTCCTTATCATCCAATTCCCCTTCAAACGATTCTCCACCGTCTTTTTCGGTTTCCTGACCGACGTTATGCGCATATAATAGACATAGAGGAGTCATTTAGTTAAATACCTCATCAGAAGCTTCATGCGCCACGGGATAAAGTTCCTTGTTTGTAGTGTTAGTTACGCATGAAGTGACTACCTCCTTATTTTTAACTATTAACGTCTTATTCATCTTGAAAATTACCCTGATTATGAAAATTCCCTTGATTATTATGACCTTGATTTCTTTGAAAATTTCCTTGGTTTTGAAAACTCTGGTTTTGACCGGAATTGAAATTCCCTTGGTTGTTAAAACCTTGGTTCATTCGATTTTGGTTCTGACTCAAACAAGTACTAATATGTATGCTAATTTCATTGTTATGATTCATGTTCATTCGTTCTATATAAACCGATTTAGATTTCCCTTACACTTAACTTTTGCAAAATACCTTTATATGTAGTTAAGACGAAGTTAAAAACAAAATAAAGCATTTTCACAATTTAGTTTGAAGCATGAATCAATAATCAAGAAATATAACTTACATACGGAAACAAATCAAATAAACACACAAAAACACACAAAACATGGGTTGCCTCCCAAGAAGCGCTTTTCTTTATTAACGAGTCTTGTAGCTAGACTCAAAGTCACCGTACGTTACGTGACTTCATCGTTGGTCACGGTTCCTAAGTCATCCTCTTTTCCGGTTTTGTATTCGGGCCCTAAGTTCAAACAATCCTTATAGAAACCGAAAATCCTTTTCACGACATAGTCTACTCCCCTACGTCTGTCCTCATCATTCCTATAGTAAACCGCTTGTTTGAGCTCCTTCTCAACGTTTGACAAGTGTTGGTATTGCTCTATCTTATACGGCATTTGGTAGTTCACCTCATCGGTCTCATCCTTAAATGTGACTATCCCTAAGGAAGGTTCATGAGTCATTCTAGAGACCTCGATAAATGGTTTGCCTAAGACTACTTGGGTCACACTTGCATCGATTATTGGGCGGATATCTTCTACAATCACAAAGTCGGTGACATAGGTAAAGTTTCCTACATAAACCGGTAATCCTTTAACTCTTCCCGTGAAGTTACTAATCCATCCCTTATCGGGAAACACTCTATACCCTAGTTGACTTTTCATTATCAAATTGTATTGAGCTCTAGTCATGATGTTAATGGGTGATCTAGGGTCAATGTACGCTTTCCAAATATGCAAATGCCCGATGTTGCATGGTATGTTGAGATTAGATGGATCGCCCACCTTGAAAATTGGGTTACCTAGGATGTATGGGGTCTCGGAGTCATCGAATAAATTCTTATGATATGCTCGCTCTTCCTTAGTGGGTAACCTATTGAAGTAATCCTCCCCCTCTACTTCTTCTATTTCGCTAACCTTAGCCTTCCTATCATCCTCTAATTCCATACTCTCATCCTTTGATTCACTATCATTCTCACTCCTATCAATTGGTCTAATGGTCACAACGTTTACGAAGTGGACATGTTTGGACGAAGAGGGGTCCTTGATTTGTGGTTCGCTATTGGTGTTTCTAGCGTCCTTTTGTGGGGGAGATAGCACTTGGTTGTTGAGGGCTTTCAACAAGTTGTCAATTTTATTGGTCATCTCTACTTGTTGTTGATTGAATTCGGATGTGAATTTAGCTATGCGAGCTGTTTGAGATGCCATAAAATTTGACATCAATCCTTCAAAGTTGTTGGTACTACCATAGTTGTTGGAAGGATTGTTGTTGAAGGTACGGTTTGAGGAATTACCATTGGGTTGAAACCGGTTAGGTGGGTTGAAAGAATTGTTGGGGTGCGTTTTGGTTTGACTTCCACCTAAGGTTTGGGTGATTTTTCCATGAGGGGTTGTATGAATCTCCGTAGGGGTTTGGCTCGGGTTTGAAAGTGTACCACTTATCTCCCGCTCCGTCGGTACGCGTGGATGCGTAGTCCGCAAAAGCTTGTTCGGGGAGTTCCATGCAATCACGAGTGTCGTGGGGACCACTACATAATTCGCACGAAGAAGTGATTTTGTTCACTTGGCTTGAAGGTTTAGGAGCTTCGTAGGATTTCATGAGAAACTTGACTTGGTCTTCAAGTTCTATGATCCTACGGTCGGAAGTGCTTGAATTATTCGAAGGCAAAGATATTGCCTTGACCGTTTTATTCAAATCACGGGGATCATTCCAACTTTCGTTGTCATATAGAGCAAGATCTTCTAGGAGATCCCATGATTGTTCCGCACTTAGATCACGTAGCTTGCCACCGGCCGCTTGGTCAATGGTTTGCCTCGTGTGGAGATTGATGTGGTCATAGAAGATTTGGACTTGGAGCCAAAGGTCTATGCCATGATGAGGGACTTTTTGGAGTAAGTCCTTGAATCGAGTCCATGCCTCGTAGAGGGTTTCGCCTTGGCGTTGTTGGAACGCCAAGATATCATTCCTTAGCTTGGTAGTTCTCCCCGGTGGGAAAAATTGAGCAAGGAAACGAGTTGTGAGATCGTCCCAAGAGGTGATGGATCCTGCGGGAAGTCGCTCAAGCCATTGACTAGCTTGGTCCCGTAGAGAGAATTGGAAGAGACGCAATCGGGTCGTCTCTCGAGTTGCAACATCAAGGTCTATGGAATCTACGATTTTGAGGAAATCCTTGAGATGTTGGTTTGGATCTTCGGAACGAAGTCCATGGAATGCGCATCCGCTTTGCACCAACCGGATGGTGTCGGATCGCAAGGGAGTGACATTGGCTCCTTGAGTGAGCTCAATGGTGTTTCGATAGCCAAGGTGGCTAGGTCGGGAATACTCTCCTAAGGTGCGGGGTCTAGGAGGTTGGTTTGGTTGTGGTGGGTGGTTTGGTTGAATTGGGTTGTTGGGATCAAGGATGTTACCACCTTCCATGATGGCGGATGGTAAAGATTACGAACAAAAACACGAAGAAAAAGATAGACTAAAGAAATCCTAGAAAAAGAAAATAAAAATCTCACTAGAAAGGAATCTAGTGAGTAGACCTAAAGAAATAAAAATTCTACCTAAACAATAACTATTCCCCGGCAGCGGCGCCAAAAACTTGATGCGTGGTTTTGTGACCTTACAACAGGTTTTACCTCTCGAGGGATCTCAAGAGGCTTACAACCCCACCAGGCAGTGTACCTGACCGATGTAGTATAGGATAGTGGTAAGTACGGGGGATTGATCGTTCTCTCACAGGGAATAGTGTTCGTTAGGATAGAAAAGCTACTCTAATAGGTCTAAGGGTGGAAGGAAGATTCTTTTTGTATTTTTATGTTTTATGGAAAGCAAGTAAAATCTCGGTTTTGGAAGAAGGGCGGAATTAGTTGCTAGTCAACTAACCCAAGTTTACTACTTATGCAAATTAAAATAAAATAAATATCTAAACTATTGTGGTTGTGAAAACAATATGGAGAAAATTGTGTTTACTTAGATTTCATTACTCCCTAACTATCTTTTACCGGTTAATTGATATGTGTGTTACTTGTGTGGATGAAGGGTGTATTCCTAATAACTCATGGAGTGGCATACATATCTCTCCAATTCTATGAGCTCTTATCTCGCCCTATGCCATGCACGGCACAACCATAGGGGTTGTAAACAGTGGCTCATGCGTTAAATACTACCTTAATAGCCTAGTATGCCTCGACTACATGTTTCCCAAGACGTTCAAGCACGTTACCATAAAGGAGGTTGGCCAGTTTTCTTGAGCCTAACATCGATGAAACAATCATCCCAACAAACAACAACACACACCAATTAACCAATAATTAATAGTTAGGTTTCATTAGATCTAAGCAAACACTAGAGAATTTAGCTACCCATGTTAATTGAAAGACAAGCAAGATAGATAGACAACCAACACATAGACATATTGATTGAATTAAAGTGAAGACTTATCTTTAATTAAGCACTAGGGTTCCAAGGGTTGGAAACCCTAAAAGTCACAGAAAATTCGTCTTTAGGGTTTGCCCTAAAAGTTCTCCACAAAGTTCCACACTTAATGAATGAAAATTTGGAAATATATATATAGAAAATAAGTTCGGACGACGTCAGCTTATAGGGCCTGACGCCGTCAGCTCGCCGCCATTAGGGTTCTCGGATGGCCTAGATCCATTTGGGACAAGGTCAGCTTGTAAAACTCTCTGGGCCGTCTCTCTTTAACTTAACACGTGACGGCCTACATCTTCTAACACCTGACGCCGTCAGGTGTAAATTCTTGAAATCTTTCTGGCCCGTCATTTGATAATTGAATTTCACTCTCTTGTCATCCTTACTGACGGCGTCACCTTGTGACTCCTGACGCCGTCAGGTTGTACTTTCCAGCTTCTTTGAGACTTTGTCGTTTTCTTCACTTTTATGCTCCAAAAACGTCCGAATATGCATGTTTTCCAGAATTCCTCTCAAAAGTACCTAAAATGACAAAAGGAACGATTTAGGGCAATATTTGATCACATTTATACGAATTGGGGCTTAAATGACCCCCTAAAAGCGTAACACTTTTCGTCTCATCAGTGGTCCGAGAAAATTGTTGGAACGATAGCTTAAGAGATTACGGTCCCCCTGTGGTTGGTAAGAGTTACCCCCCGTGTTGTAGGAACCTTGAGCAGCATATACGTTCTCGGAGCGAGCGCAGACCCTGTTTGGCTTGGGCCAACCAGAGCAGTCATAAGCTAGGAACCTTGGCTTGTGGATCATCAGCGATATGTATAATGAACAAGACTGTAGCACGCTGGTCAGCGCTCTGACGCTATATCATGCAAGGATTCCTTTCGTGGAATGAGAGGGTTAGGATTGAGATAGTGTACAAAGCCATTGATCTTTAACACTGACAGCATAGTGGAAAAAGTTCTGACATAACATTTGACAGAAGTCAAAGAAAGCTGACTGATTCCTCTCAGCTATGAGAGGACTGCAGCGAGGTAAGAACCCGAGAATTGGACGCAACTGAATACAAGCTTCCCTACATAGCAAGCATTAGGAGAATCAGTCCAGGGAATATTCTTCAAGATGGACGCCGCTGAATTAACCCGAAGTGAAGACACAGAGACTTCTCAACAGTTAATTGAGACTATAAATCAAATCTGTAAGGGTCCAGACGTTCCGCAGGGTAATTCCGTCTCTAAAGAGAATTTATATTCTACATCCCTTCCCGGGTGTTTCCATGCTCTTCCATGACATAGTTCGCCCTTCCACCGCAGTCAGCATTTGCGAATTGTGTCACTGATAGGTGACGTAATGAGCTGAGATCCATTTGTAGAAATGCTCATACAATATGAGGGTGAGTTTGCAAGAGTGTATGAACCAATGATGCTGTTCAACAAGGATAAGGAATTGGCATGGGCAGCAACTATCAATTGCACGCTTAGTAGACGATTTCCGGTTGGGTAGATCACAGGTTGCACTAGGTGGAGTAGCGCTCCTGTCCGGCATATCTTCGGGACTCGGCGATACAATACTCCCTTCGGTTAGCTTTAATATGTCTATCATTTCTTCAATTACAGATTCACAAGTCCGGAGGCTAGGATGACGTATTTTGCTGCTAAGACTCCGTGAGTATGACATTTCTCAGCCAAGAGTCAGACAAATGGAGAATTCTGCGGCGATATTGGTGACTTGGGAGATAGCGGAGTCTATCCCTAGAGGCACACATCTGCCTACCATGTGGACCCAGGTAGCTATTCCCATGAAATTGAGTGCAGGTGGATCTTTGGAGAAATAAACATTTCGCCTTGAGCCGTAATAGGAGGATATAAAGCGAGCCGTCTTCTGTGACACCATTCTGCTTCATACTCTGGGGGTGCGTTAGAAATTTTCGAGATGACTTGTTTGCATCGTCCGAAGGGACACCGGAACGGCCCGATTCTGGGACTTCTAATCCTGTGGTGCTTGAGTCAAAATCCGTGGCGTCAATAGTGAGTGGTGCAATGGGTCTCCTCTCCCTGCATGGTGGGTTGACACAACCCTCCTTGTTCGGCAGATCAGGAGCTGGATTACCTCGCTCACTGAACGCGGGTGGTGGTTCCGTCGTCCGTCATGATACACGCGGTTTTGTCTCTTCGACAAACAGTATCATAATTCAGTACGCTTATTAGACATTACCCCTTGTTTGACGAGTGCGCATTGGCACTAAAACCAATCAGCAACAAACAAGACCGAGGCAAAACGATAGTGAACTTAAACCAATAACCACAATATGACTGGCTTCTTTGAAAAAAGTACACCAATCACAAGAGTACAATAGCAAGTTTTAATCTTTAGTTTGGGAACTTATTAATGGTCATACACCCAGTTGGGTTGTATTCTGCCTTGATTTGCGGTGGTAATATTTTATGTAATTATTATTAACAAAAAAAAACAAATGTTTTTGGCTTTTCGGGTGTGTGTGAAAAAACTTTTGGAAATATTTTTGGAATCGATTTGTTAACCGAAATCGTTCCTTTAAGACTACTCGCAGGGTGGCGGGAGAGAAGGAATGTATCTCTCTTCAGCTCGCAATTTAATGCCAGAACTTCCGTATTCCACCTGTATAGGTTGTAATCTTAAAGAAAACGAAGTAATTTAACTTCACGATTTGTTTTGTTGTTTTTGATTTTTTTTGGTGTTGTTAACACTTTAGGAAAAGTGTTAATGACTTTTTTTGATTTGATTAAGATTTTTACAAAAAATTTACAAAGTGATGTGATTTGTACAAGGAGGGTTTTGAAAATCACTAAACTTAACGTTTTTGAAAACACGCAACAACCTCCCCGGCAGCGGCGCCAAAATTTGACTCCTCCCAAACTAACCAGTTAACCAGGTGTGGTCGGAGACACCTGTCCAGTATAATAATAATGTACCTGTTGTTTAGTCACTACTTTTTATGTGAGGTGTGATGTATGTAAAGTATTTTGTTTTTTAGTAATAATGTAAAAAGAAATAATGTAAGGCCTGTCGGCCATAGTACTGTAGTACCCTAGAGGTATCTAGGAATAGTAGATGTCACTATCACATCTACTTTATGTTTGTATAAATAGAGGCCTAGCCTCAAGAAATAAGATGTGAGTTTTTTAAGTGTTAAACCATTGTGTTTACATTGAGATTAAATTCTCTCTTATCTGTTGAAGCATTTGCCTTCTGAATAGCAGACTCATCAGTTGAAGCTTTGCTTCTGAATAGCTGATCACTATCATACAATCATCAATCAATTATTATCCACTATCAATTGATCAATCACCCACTATAAACAATCAATTGAATTACAATATGAATTGCACCACAATCGACACATACAACCAAAATATATTACAAGCACTAATTATGATTCTCTTTTCCACTATCATGCACATGAATTATCATCATGCAGGTACTATTTTCCGCATATAAATTCTCCTCCCAAACTAACCAGTTAACCAGGTGTGGTCAACAAGTCAAATCTGAGAGAGGAGAGATCAATTTATGATCCCTTGAAAGCACAGTGTACTCATGGGTCGTTAAGTCCCAACGAGATTGAAATTGTGTTTTGAAACGTTATGGGAATGAGTGATTTGGGAATAGTAACCAGATAATGATTTGGATTTGATTTTACACTACTGATTGTTTGGAATTAAGATAATGAAACAATATTAATAATTATAGGAAATTAGATAAACCTAAAATATATTAAAATGCAAATGCGTGCAGGAAAAGTGGGAATTACACAAAAATAAACTACAGGGGGTGAAATTGACTTTTTTACAAACTAAATATAAAAAGAAATTTTATTAAAAAGAAAATTATATTTTTCTTGATTATTTTATTATTTAATATTACTTAAAACTATTTAATACTTATAATTATATCTAAATTAAACTAAATATAATATAATAATAAATAAAACTAAAAAAATGAAAATTTATTTTTACAAATCTGAAATAACTTAAAAATAATATAAAAACTAAAAATATGTCTTTTTGTCTTTTTCTGAATTTAATATTAATTAATTACTAATTAGATATTAATTAACTAATTAACTAATTTAAATTACTAATAATACAAAAAATGAATTAGAAATTTAGGAAATATTTTATAAAACTAATTAACCATCTCAGGAATCCTAAAAAATTATAAAAAGTTTATAAAAACGATTATTAAACTATTTTACTAATTATTAACTTAGTTATTAATTAAAAACTATTTAAATTAATTTAATTAAGATAAATAGCAAATGAATAGTAATAATTAGGAAAATATTTTATAAAAATACTAAATAATTAATAAGACCTAGGAAAAATATAAAAATAAACCAGAGATTAAAAATAAACAGAAATGGATTTTCTTTTTGATTTTTTAATTAAAACTATTTTAACTATTATTAATTATTATAAATACTAAATAAAAAGATAAAAATCTAAGAAAATTACTGGAAATATAAGATGTAAGGAAATTATGGAAAATATAAAAATTGCTTTTTGAAAAAACTGAGCAATAAGCCAAATGGCTTAAATAGAAGCTATCACTTTATTAAAAGTGATGATTTTTTGGATTTTCTTTTTGAGAAATGTTTGTATACTGAAAATAAGCAACTTTAACAAAGACAAACTTTTTATAACTTAAAAATAAGCACTTTGCACCCCTAATAGCTTAACAGATGGTATTTTGGATTTTTAATAATGCAAAAGCTATTCAAAAGCTACACAATGCATACAAGCTACAAATTATGATGCAAACAACTTAAGTGAACTGAAATTAAGCTAAATCAACAAGAATATTACACTGGATAAGCCAATAATCACAAATAAGCACTTATGCAAAATCACAGATCCAAACAGGCCTTATAAGGCTAATTCAAGCTTCTGTGGGGCCCACAAATAAGCTCAGAGATTCAAAATGAAGCTTGGACCAACAAGCTCACCTGGCAAGCTTTCAAATAAGCTAAAAATTAAGGCTTAACTCCTACAAATAAGCTCTGTGTGAGCTTATGAAATTTTGCAAAAAGTCAAGTGTATACTGACCTCTCAGTGTACACAGACAAATGGGACAAACTAAAAGCTACTTGCAGCCCTAGCAAACAAGCTTGAAATGGTAAAATAAGCCCTGAACTATCAAGATGGGTTGCTTGGCTTTCCAAAAAGCCAAGAATCATGCACTGGGGCCCACTAATAAGCTATGTGCAAGCTTATGAACTTAGATGAAAAAGCTGTGCACAGGGGAGGTCACAGACAAAAGGGTCAACTTTGACACTGCTTATTTATAAGCAAATGGATTCCAAAATGGAATTTTCTTTTTGAAATGTGTTAATAAGCAACAAAATAACTTAAAACAACAATTGGTTTGGATTTCCAATCTGTATTGAACCCTATGGATCACAAAGAAAAATTGACCATTTTACTGAGTATGCAATTTTGACTTTTTATGATTATGAACAATTTTGACTTTGGTGAGATTTGATTGAGTCCTATTGACTGAAATTGGTTTATTAAGCCACAAGAAGGTGAAATTAAGCAATCCTAACAACTTATGAACTGTTTTGATGAGATTTGAACTAGAAATTCTTAACAGATAACAAGTGGAATGAGATCAAAAGGCAATTTGACTTTTTTACAAATGACCACTGGTTTTTATGGTTCTATTGTTCTAAGATACACTAAAGAAACATGAAACAACACAGAGCCACAACAATAACACAAAGGATCACAGATTTGACAGCAAATCCAAACAACCTTTTTACTGAACTAGTTTTTGATTTTCAAAACAATTGAGTGATTAAGACTATGATACTGATTTCTAACAACTTATGAAGGTTGATGTGAGTATTTTGTAAGTTTATTTTCCAAAGAAATATTCGTGAGAATATTTCTCGGGTCGTTTCCCAACGAAGGTTGACGGCGATTTCGACGTTTAGAATGTGCTCGTGTGAAGTGAATGAGAAAGTATTTTGATTTTTGGATTATTATGCTACAATTATGAAATAACAATCAAAATTCAATTAATGAAACTAAAGGTACAAGTACATAAAGCACAAACGATAAAAACGTAAACGCGAACTAAAAATAAACGTCTTATTAACAAAATAAAACGCGAGTTCAAAGCTATGCTAAACCTACGGGCTCAAAAGTAATTTTTAAAACTTTAAAATGATAAAAGAAAATTTTAGGAAAAAGAAAAACATTTTTTTGACTTTTTATTTATTTAATATGAATTAAAAACTATTTTTGTATTTTTATTTAATAAAAGAAAATCAAACTAATTTTAAAATGAAAAATTTATTCTACAAATTTAAAAATCTTATTAAACTGAAAATGAATTTTAAAAATAAAATCAGAAAATATTTTTGTCTTTTTATGATTTATTTGGAAATTAAAAATGATTTATTATTCTAAAATCTATTTAAAAATAAAAAGAAATAGTAAATGATTTGAATAAAATCTGAAATAATTCTGGAAAATCAAAATTAATATTTGAAAACTAAGAAAAATAAAATCTATGAAAAATAAGGTCTGAAAAACTGATTTGGCCTAAAAAGCAGTTAGGATAAGTGCTTATTAATAAGCACTTATCACTAAAAAGTATAAAATCTTTACAGAAGGTGTTAAGTACTTAAAATAAGCTCACACAATCAGTAAACACACTAAATTCAATTCAGAAAGCTCAAATGATCTAATAAGCAGTTTCTAATAAGCCAATTAATAAGCAGTTTCAACTCAGAACAAGCTAGAGGGTAAAAGACCATGTAAGACACTCAAATACAATCAATGATACTCAAGAACAACAAACAAACTCAGGTTATTAAGCTAAAATCTCTACTGCAAGCTTAGAGTTCAAACAGCATACACGTTCCAAGTCCCTACTATAAGCAGAAAATTAAGCACTTTAATAAGCTGTTTATGGTGAAATTAAGGGGGCAAATAGAAGACTACCTAGCTGAGAATGCAAAATGACCAAAAGCCCTATGTGTAACCTACTAATTGATGTCTAATTAGGCACATGTTCAGCAACTAAAACTGCATATGTGACTGCAACAAATCAGCATATGCTGACTTTTGCATACTCATACACAGTTGACTATAATGGATTTGTATCTACTTAATTTGATCTAATTTGATGTAATAAGCTATTGTAACACTAAATCAAGCAACTATTCCTACATATGCAACTAATTATATGAAACTTGCAAATCATAAAGCCATATAGTTAACTGCTTAGTGAAATCAAGAAGCAATTTGACTATTTAACTAATATCTATCTGGTTTTATGCATTATTAACTCTAACTTATCCCTAAGTGACATGTATCAACTGAATGCAAGTCCTAAATCTACCTCTATCATTGAAAAGGAAACCAATCCAAATACTACTCATTCTATCTATTAGAAACTTTTATGAAGCAAGTGAGATTTATGAACCATTCAACAACCATCCAATATCATAATATGTTCTAGTATACTGAAATGAATTCAATCCCACAGAGAATAGCATCCAAAACCACAGATACATCAATATGCAAAATAAGGCAGAACCAAACTCCCTTAACAGTGGCAGAATACACTACCAAATGCAGAACTGAACTAATTACTACAGAACCTAGGATCAAAACAGATGTAGAAAAAATAGCAGAAGCTAAATCAACGATAGATAGCAACAATTAACAACTAAAACTCAGTTAAGCAGATCTAGCAGTATCAAAGTTGAATCCATAAAAGTGACTTGAAAAGTAAAAGTAGAACTTACAATCTTAGTTCTCAGCTCCCTGAGAACCTCCAAGGCTAGCCTATCTTTTAGATAGGCTCAAAGCACTACAGCAGGAACATGAATCTAACTCTATTTCATCATCTTCATCACTGAATTGACTTCCATTATAGAACGAGTTGACTAGTTAAGCAGAAATACATGATTTGAAAACATTCAGATGCATAAGAGTAAATTGAGACTGGAATTTTAAATGAAAAACTTGAAATTTTATTGAAAACTTGAAGATATTACAATGTTTTAAAACTGAAAGTTACAGAAAACTAGAGAATTAAGCTAAAATTACACTAAGCTACTTCTTGATTAAACCTACTCCTAACCTAATGACTAACTAACTAACTCCTTCATGTGAAGCATCCAGAGATAGTATGTTTTATAGAATATCCAATATTGATCCCTTATGACAACATTCAGCCAATCAGAGCTCTTGAATTCACCAAATGACGTGTCTGACCCAATAACCTGCTTCCACGTGTCATTCTTCACTCTGCCAACTGTGACACGGTGTCAGTGATGTTGGGATTTGACCAAAACGCCCTTAATACGAGGTATTAATGAATGGAATTGGGTAATTGGAGGTAATCGTCTTTTAGGGTTCATAAGAGGAGCAGGGTAAAAATTGGGGAAAGGGATTGGGGGTAAAAGTGGCGGGTATGTTTTTTTTATTATAGTTTGGCTGTGGGTTATAAATGGAGGGTGGGCCGGGTTTAGTAGCAAGGAAGAATGGGCCTTGTGTTGTTTGTTTAAAATTGGGTTATGGGTTTATGAAGGTTAATAGACCAGCTCATGAACTTATAGATTTAGGATTTTAGGATTTTGAAGAAATCTCACAAGGACCAAAAGTGTAATTACTGTAAGTTCAGGGACCCATTCTGCCTTATCCCCAAAATAATTCCAAGGACCTTTCTTGTAATTCTCTGATTCTTCAAGGTTAATTATTGACACTTTGAGCTTATCTTTGACGAATCTCTGAAAATCGCTCTCCCTGCTCGGGCTTTTGAACTCTTTTCCATAACTTGTGCTCGTTTTGTCGTTTTTGGCTTGTTTTTGTCCATTATTACAATATCCGTACATGCACATTCAAAAACACAAAAACACGTATATCTTTGGCATTTGTTAGCGTTTTTGGTCTTATTTGGTCTTAAAATGGTAAATAAACGATATGTGATTTATCATATATCAAAATCCCCCAAACTAAGATATTGCCGTGTCCTCACGCAATGGGATTCAATCACGCTTTAGAGATAAATAATTTCATAACTCATTTTACTTAACTTTGAAAAGTAGCAAAATGTTCGAAAGAGATACAAAACCATTTATTTCCATAAACGCCCCGTTTTACCATTTTCATTGTTCCTCCATTTATTACACTTATAACTTATGAACTTTTCACACTTTATTCACGTGACGGTGTATCGACTTTCATTATCTTGCGATAATTATTAGGTTCATCGAGTAGAAACACAATTCATAGAAGAGTGACCAAAAGGATAAAATTCGTCTTCCTTGATTTTTCACTAGTCCCCAAACTAAGCTTATGAACGAGATCACCGTTTATTTACAAATTAGATGCTAATACTACTCATCGTAGTTACTTGTGTAAAAAACCCCTTGTTCCCAAATCTTAGTGTATCTAGAATTTTTTAAATTGAGTTGAGAAATGAATTGCTTCATATATTCTCGTTCCAATATGAGTTAGTCCGATAAAAATACCAAGAATTCTAACGCTAAGTAGTTAGTCATCTTCTCTTAAGAAGGTTTGCTCGAAAAATGAGGTCCACATCAAGGATATTGGATACATACATAGAAAGACTACGGAATACATCGAAATAGACATAAGTTGGAGAGTACATTCACGTGCACCTCATGCGCCCGATCTAGGATCATTCGCATGCACCTCACGTGCTACCAACTTTAGTCTTAACAATTAAGCTCATAATCCATAAATCTCAACATAAATCCTTATTCTTTCATTTGATTTTTTACTTTTTTGACTTTTCTTGATACTTTTTCTCATTTTTTCTTTCTTTCTTTTTCTTGCCTTAGTAACTTTTCAACTCCGAACCTTCACGGTTTCAATGCAAGACCTACCGCCAACTGCTAGGGTTAGAATGTAGGATCCAAGGTCCGATCTCAATCCGAAGTCTCAAAGCACCTTAGCTATTATGAATACCGGGCTTTAGGGTAGCTCCGAAACCACATACGTACAACGCAATACAACGAAATACCATACAATACAACACAATACAATGGCGTGTATCCTTGATGTACCCAATTTTTCAAGCAAAGATTCTCTTAAGAAGATAAAGAACTAAATTTCGTCAAAACCAAAATATCTTTAATTATTATACACAAGATATGGGGTGAAACAAGCTAATGTGAACGAAAAAGCCACAAGTACCTTCGATGAGCTTTAAAGAGAACCAACTACTCCACGTATGGCATCTAACTTCTAAATAAACACTATCATTTCTCGCTCTTCGCCTTTTTAAAGTTCTCAAATAATGAGATCCGCGAATACTTAGCCGATAATCAAGCCACGCATATTTAAAGTCAAATACGGAAACTTGCAAACTCTAATACAAGAATTCGCATTTTATAGCTTCTTATGTAAAAGACTAGCGAAAGTTTTTAAGCTGCGCATATATAAAGTAATGTACGGGAACTTTGCAGATTCTAAAAGAAGAATTCGCGTTTTATAGCTCCTTGTGTACAAAACTAGCACAAGCTAATGTGATCATCATTGGTTAAGGGAACAAGCTAGGGCTCAACACGCCCGATCAAGTCAAAATATCATTCCTACTCTCGCCAGCAAGAAAGTCAACACGGTGTCAAAACACTTATTCGCACTTTTATTCTATTTTTCACAACTTTTCAACACTTATTTTTTCATTATTTTTCAAAATTTTACAATTTTTTGTTATTTTTGAGGAAAAACGAGGTTGCATGAGTAAACGACACAAATGAAAGTGCAAGTCAAATCAAATCGAAGATTGACCCCCCCAAACTAAAACGAAACATTGTCCTCAATGTTTGAAAAGGTAAGAATATCCTAACAAAAATCTAAGGCCGTTTATTAATTATGCCAAAGATGTTAGTCGATAAGATTAGGATATTGGATTTCCCAAAAGCATGAAGAATGAGACTCGAGTGGAGATGAGACAAACAACGAGCACGAGAGTCTTCATTAATCGGGAAATTCCTGGACAATCAACAAAAACAACCACGGAACACAAGATTGGAAGAGTCGTCCCTCTTCACGTCACATTAGTAAAGAAAATAGAAAGAAGATAGAATGATAAGCATGGGGTGCCTCCCACGAAGCGCTTGTTTTTTA
>LBNU01026544.1:0-12225 GCA_014162995.1 Artemisia annua | reverse complement strand
TTGATGTGAGTATTTTGTAAGTTTATTTTCCAAAGAAATATTCGTGAGAATATTTCTCGGGTCGTTTCCCAACGAAGGTTGACGGCGATTTCGACGTTTAGAATGTGCTCGTGTGAAGTGAATGAGAAAGTATTTTGATTTTTGGATTATTATGCTACAATTATGAAATAACAATCAAAATTCAATTAATGAAACTAAAGGTACAAGTACATAAAGCACAAACGATAAAAACGTAAACGCGAACTAAAAATAAACGTCTTATTAACAAAATAAAACGCGAGTTCAAAGCTATGCTAAACCTACGGGCTCAAAAGTAATTTTTAAAACTTTAAAATGATAAAAGAAAATTTTAGGAAAAAGAAAAACATTTTTTTGACTTTTTATTTATTTAATATGAATTAAAAACTATTTTTGTATTTTTATTTAATAAAAGAAAATCAAACTAATTTTAAAATGAAAAATTTATTCTACAAATTTAAAAATCTTATTAAACTGAAAATGAATTTTAAAAATAAAATCAGAAAATATTTTTGTCTTTTTATGATTTATTTGGAAATTAAAAATGATTTATTATTCTAAAATCTATTTAAAAATAAAAAGAAATAGTAAATGATTTGAATAAAATCTGAAATAATTCTGGAAATTAAAATTAATATTTGAAAACTAAGAAAAATAAAATCTATGAAAAATAAGGTTTGAAAAGCTGATTTGGCCTAAAAAGCAGTTAGGATAAGTGCTTATTAATAAGCACTTATCACTAAAAAGTATAAAATCTTTACAGAAGGTGTTAAGTACTTAAAATAAGCTCACACAATCAGTAAACACACTAAATTCAATTCAGAAAGCTCAAATGATCTAATAAGCAGTTTCTAATAAGCCAATTAATAAGCAGTTTCAACTCAGAACAAGCTAGAGGGTAAAAGACCATGTAAGACACTCAAATACAATCAATGATACTCAAGAACAACAAACAAACTCAGGTTATTAAGCTAAAATCTCTACTGCAAGCTTAGAGTTCAAACAGCATACACGTTCCAAGTCCCTACTATAAGCAGAAAATTAAGCACTTTAATAAGCTGTTTATGGTGAAATTAAGGGGGCAAATTGAAGACTACCTAGCTGAGAATGCAAAATGACCAAAAGCCCTATGTGTAACCTACTAATTGATGTCTAATTAGGCACATGTTCAGCAACTAAAACTGCATATGTGACTGCAACAAATCAGCAAAGGCTGACTTTTTGTAATGTATCTGATCTTTGACCAAATCCAAATTAAGAAGCCTAATTCTATCCTTAGATGTATAATGAACTAGTTTTAAGCATGAAATTAGATAAGCAAACACAAATATGATCAAATGAGCTAGGGTGCATGAACAGCTCTCAAACAAAGCACACAGTAAAGAAATTATAAAGCAATTTTGACTTATATCTATAAATCCTACTATATTATGAAGTAACTAATCTATACTATCCTAAAGTGAATTGCTGCAATCAATTCATTCAACTTACATCAGATCTAACTCAGTGAATTCTCTAATTCCAAACACCCTTGTAGATGACAAATTACACTATCAATAGCAGAATCAAACCCCTAAACACCAAAGCAATGATCAAACTAACTTACATCTATGCAATAAAGACCTAATAAGCAGAAAAATCACACTCCTAACAACTAGATCAATAGAATGCAGAATCAAATATTCCTTAACTAGTAAAACTTCATTATCACTAGCAGATATAATGCAACAATCCTTGAACCTATGATCTGAACAAATGAAATAACTACACTAGAAGATAAATTAACGACAAAATACAGCAATATAAAGCAGAAACACAGAAGTACAAATCTAATAATATGAAACAGTAAATGAAGTAGGAACAAGAAATAAGCTAAAATAAACTACTAAGCAACTACTAATGATCATATAAGCAGAGTAAACCAACAAATAAGCAGAATCAACAAGCTACACAGATTAAACAAGCAGGACTATAGAACTTATTAAATTGAAAAAGGGAATGAAACTTACAAACTGTGACCCTAACTGAAATAGGGACCAATCACAACCCAAGCCTACTTTTAAGATAGGCCAATATCACCAAAAACCACCTCTGCAACCAAAATCTACAATCACTGATTAAACCATATCTAACTTGAACCACATTCTGTTGACTTTCATCGACCGAGCTTGAACTTTTGAGAAATGACTTCTGAATGAATAATCACTACACTACTGATCTATAACACTAATATGAGCTTATTTAAAACTGCTTTAAGTGAAATTAATCATTATTTTTTTTCATTTTTATATTTTTCTGTTTTTTTTCTATATGATTTTATACTTTTGAAAAACAAGTGAGAATAAGACTACTTATTATGAACGATGATTAAACTTCTAGGAAGCTTGATGAAACAGTAACTAGCATTTGAAATTGAAAATGAAACTTTAAACTGAATTATGAAACACAGAATGATGAAAATAAACTCAAATTTTATTACACTAATAAGAAGATTACAAAAGAGAAGTTTTAGATAACAAATTGGCAGAGTAACATTTAGCTAGAAACTACTTTAAACTACCCTACTCCTAACCTAACTAACTAGCTAAATTGTGAGTGAGTGAGGGCTTTATATAGCCTTGAGTGAGGGTGAGGTCTCTTCTGCCAAGCTGGCAATCCGTGTGGTTTTTGTGTTTCTTTGGAGCCAATCCACACCATCCAATCATTACAATTCATCTGAACCGTTTGATCAAGCCCTTGTGAGGTGTTCCATCCACTAATATGCTGCCACGTTTCATTCCCTTGTGCATTTTGTGCTTTCTCTGACATCTGACAAGTCCCTGACCTTCTAGAACCATTTGATTTGACACAATTACCCTTAATTGTGGTAATTTTAAGGGATAGGTAATTAGGGTTCTTAAGCTGGTAACTGGGGGTGAAAAGGGGGGCGGGAAAGGGTAAAATTATTTTATTCGTTTTGACTTTGGGTGAGTAAGTTTGACTGAGGATGTGGGGAGTGGGCCGGGTTAAGGGTCTTTTGGGATTGGGCTTTTGGGTTTGTTATGGATTTAGGATTAGAAATTTAATAGGAATTAAGGTTTAGGGATAGTTCTTGCCAAATAGAAAACTCAAGGGATCTTTTCTGTAATTTTAATCCAAGGACTGAATTTGTCAAACGATGATTTTCCAAGGTTAACTTTGACCAATATAGCATATCTTTGACGAATTCCTGAAAATTGCTTTCCCGGCTCCAGCTTTTAATCCTTTTCCAATCCCGTGCTCGTGTTATCGGGTTTTCTTGATTTTTGTCCAATTAACACATATCCGTACCTGCATTTTCAAAAACACAAAAACAACAAATATCTTTGGCATTTGTTAGCGTTTTCGGTCTTTTTGGTCTTAAAATGGTGAATAAACGATATGTGATTTTACACATATCAAAATGATACGAAAAAACGCCAAAAAGAACGATCTATAAAACTTTATTTAATCGAAAACTGAAAATGAAATGGTAAAGTATCTACAAAGAAGAAGGATTGAAGTGGGTCTCTCCGGACCGCCGGCTTAAGCCGACGGCCGTAGAGACGATAGTGGCGGTGGCGGGTTTAGGGTTAGGGGTAGGTCGGATTGGTTTTATTTTAGAGATAGGTTGGAGGATTTTATTTTAGAAAGAGGTTGGAGCTTAGTAACTTCGTATATAGGGCGCGTGATTATTGACTTGGTTGCATTAGAGCATGTCCATTCATAACACAAGTTAAATTTTAACTCAGTGTCACGTCAGCGCCACATCAGCTTTAACCTTTTCACCTTAACTCACAAAAAAACACCCCCAATCATAACTCAACCTTAACTCACTTTAATTCAACTTTTCAAATATTTTCAAATTCAACCCTAAACTAAAACTAATACTTCATTTATTAAAAACCATAACATTCATTCTTAAAATATATTACAATACGCACTAAAAAAATACATTACGAAATAAAAAATACATTATGAAATAAAATAAAAAAATACATTACGACATACAAAAAACATTACGAAAATAATAAAAAAAAACATCACAACACAACACAATTATTCAATCTTGACGCGGTTGCAACCCGTATTTTGCAATGATTCGGTCTTTTTCCATATTCACCAACGCCACATAGTTTGGATCCTTGCTGGCAGTGTCGAGCAACAAAAATTCAATCTCCTTCAACCGTAGTTGTGTGTATTGGTTTTCTGCGGTCGCTTGGTAAGCCTTGGACGCATCTTCACGTTTTGCCCGATACTCTTCGCGCATAGCCTCCCCGAATTGGACCAACAAAACAGCTCCTCCGGTACTCGTGCCCCCGGTGCTTGTCGTTGTCTCGGATTTTTGTTTCTTTGCAGCCCGCTTTTTTCCCATCGGACGTGGTTGTGCATCATGACCAAACAACGCCTCGTTTGTTTGGCTTGGGACATCACCGGTTAAATCAACCGGATCCGGCGCGTCCCATTTTTTATGAGTTCGCAAAATAGCCCAAGCCTCCTCATTATTAAACGGAGCCGATTTGTGCTCGTCACGATACATTTCTTTTGCCTGCGTGAGGATATCCATATCATTTTCCCCACTTTTTTGATCGCGTTGAGCACTTTTGTAAACCGCGTTGAACTTCATGCAATCACAGTTCAACGTTCTCCACTTTCCTTATATCATATCTTTGCCGCGTTTCTGAAAATTGTGTTTATTGAACTCATTTTGAGTCCGTTGCCAAAACGTATCTTTGGCTTGGGAACGACCGACTAGTGAATCCTCGGTAAGCACTTAGCAAGTAATTTTTCTTCACTTGCTTGCCAACGTGTGATGACGCATTCTTCGTTTTCTTCATCATCATCGACCGGTTCGGGTTCTTTGTTTTTTTTGGACTTTCGTTTACCATGAGATTTGAATTTCTTTGGTGGAGAGGTAGGTGTTTCGGGAACTTCGTTTGTTTCCATTTGAGAATGTTGTGATTGTTGAGTGAATTGGAGGTTTTGGAAATCAGTATTTAAGAAGTTTTGTTGTTGGCTTTCTTGCCAAAATTTTAACGTTTGATGTTGTTGGAAAAGTTCTTGACTCGACATACCGAATTGGTTTGGGTTATCCCAATTCGGATTTGACGATAAACCCGCGTATGGGTTCCCCCACCCACCGAGGAGGTTCGTAAGCGAGTCGTTGTCGTTGTTGTTGCCTAGTGACATTTTTTTTTGGCTATTAGAAGTGTAGTAGAGAATATAATGAGTAGTGAAAGTCTGGAAAAAAGAAGTGTGTTAAATGGGTATTTATATTAGTTGGAAAAAGGTTTTGAAAAAAAAAATTAAGCATACAGCCGTTTGTTAACTTTTGGGGGGGGGGGGCAACATGTAAATTTTTTTTTTGAATATAACGGCTACTAGCCGTTACAAGGGGGCAAAATGATTTTATTTTTTATTTTTTATTTTTTATTTTTTTTATTCAAATCACTAGTTAACGCCGAGTTAACCGTTTAACACCCCACGTTAATGCCATCTTCACCCACAAGCTCGCAACATTTAACGCTCCTTTAACGCGCGTTAAAGGAGCTTTAACGCCTAACCGGCGTTACGAATGTAAATGCACTTAGTGTTATCGAAGTTGTGTTGGTGCCTTCTTATCAGTGCCGGTGAATGGATGGTGCAAAGCATATGTTTTATGTTTTAAGAATCAACTAAAACCTTTAAGATCTCATTAATTCTCACCAAATCTATAAATGAAATATACAAAATTCACCTGTGATAAGATGCTTGTTGGCAATGATAGTGTTTGTTTTTAAGTGTGAGGAGATAGGATTGTGGTTTGTTGTAAAGACATTTCTTATTTATAGTATTGAGATCATTATGTGTTGTAAGTGCAAAGATGATTCATATACTCGAAACCGCAGCAACAATTCATATTCCGCATCACTTGATATTCCGCATTAATTCTGTAGTCATAGATGAATGTTGTAATTAATCTTTGAGCAATGACTTGTTTGTATGGTATATTTTTTTGTGCACATTCACTCTTCCACATTAGTTTAAGCCACTCAATCTTTAAGTAGTATAGATATACCAAATACATAAAAACTGATAGTGAATTTAATTTGTTCCAAGGTA
The DNA here is from genome assembly GCA_014162995.1 of Artemisia annua. Classification (NCBI taxonomy): domain Eukaryota; kingdom Viridiplantae; phylum Streptophyta; class Magnoliopsida; order Asterales; family Asteraceae; genus Artemisia; species Artemisia annua. Next base: position 6,108 of record LBNU01026544.1, on the reverse strand, counting down.
TTTTTTTTCATTACAAAAGTTATGTTCAAATATGGCCATTACGACACTTTTGGAATGGATTTTAGTTGTTTTATGTCATTTGAGATATAATTTATGTTTTAGTTTCACATACATTTAATTGTTCGTTTCACCTTATGTTCATTTTACATCGAAGTGAGCCCTCGTTAACTTACAATCCTGGCTTCATCTTTGTATGGATGTCTACAAAACATATTATAAAACATTTCACAGCCGAGCAATCATTTGAAGCAACTGTTTTCGACTCAGGTTGCCTTTCTCAGCTCTCAATTTTCTGAGGTAGAAATAAAAGACGCTATTTGGTCATGTGGTAACGAGAAATCCCCGGGTCCCGATGGGTTCTCTTTCCATTTTATAAAACATTTCTGGGTGTTGATAAAGGTGGATGTTTTTGCGTTTGTTCATGAATTCTTCAATACTAGTCACATTCCGCGGGGTTGTAATTCATCTTTTATTACCCTTATCCCGAAGAAAGATAACCCCATGTTCGTTAAGGATTATCGTCCTATTTGCCTTATAGGAATTCAATATAAAGTGTTGGCCAAGTGTTGGCCAAAATCCTTGCAAACCGCCTGGCTTCGGTGATCGATAGTGTGATTAGTACCGAACAATCGACATTCATTAAAGGTCGTCAAATTCTCGATTGTCTTTTAATGATTAATGAAATAGTTGAATGGTGTAAACGTCGAAAGAAAAAGGCTATGCTCTTCAAGGTTGACTTCGAAAAAGCTTTTGATACGATTAGTTGGGACTACAATTTTTCAATGCTTCATCATCTTGGCTTCGGATCTAAATGGATTCTATGGATCAAAGCTTGTCTATCATCCTCGTTTGCTTCTGTTTTAATCAATGGAAGCCCGACTAGTGAATTCAAAATTGGACGTGGTCTTCGCCAAGGGAACCCCCTTTCCCCTTTTTTTGTTCATTATTGGAATGGAAGGCCTCCATGTAGCAATTCAAGATGCAATCGACTCAAACCTCTTCACTGGTCTTCAAGTGGGAAATAATGATCGGTCTATTTCCGTTTCACATTTATTGTATGCTGATGACGTGCTTTTTGTAGGTGAATGGAGCGAAAACAATATAAACAACCTAATCACTTTGTTGGGATGTTTCTATGCGGTTTTAGGATTACAAATAAACATTCAAAAATCAAACTTATTTGGGATTGGAATCACTCAAGACGAGCTCACAAGAATGGCTAGAATTACTGGTTGTAGTTCATCGTCCTTGCCTTTCACGTACTTGGGTCTTCCAGTTGGACTGAATATGCATCTTTTGGCTAACTGGTCTCCTATCATTGACAAAGTTAGGAAACGTTTGTCTAATTGGAAAGCAAATTTGCTATCCATAGGAGGGCGTCTAACTTTGATCAAATTGGTATTGGGATCTCTTGGGATATATTATATGTCTCTTTTCAAGGCTCCTCTTAAAGTTCACAACTTCCTTGAATCTCTTCGCTCGTCTTTTTTTTTGGGAGGTAATGGAGAAGATAGAAAAATTCATTGGACAAAGTGGAATCTTATTCTCAACTCTAAAGAAAAAGGAGGGCTCGGGGTGGCTAGTTTTCATGCTCTTAATCTAGCTCTCATTTACAAATGGAGATGGCGGTATGTTCATTGTCAAGACTCCTTATGGGTTAATGTTCTAAAGGCTATTCACGACCATCAACCCAACGGGCTGCACCCCCATGTTAAAGTTAACTACGGTGGATTTTGGGCTACTATAAATCGAAGTATTGAAAGTTTACACCACAACCAGATTATACCTTCTTCGTCTATGTCTCTCAAGCTCGGCAATGGTCACAACACTAAATTCTGGACTGATATTTGGCTCGAAGGCATCACTCTTCAATCCGGGTTTCCTCGTTTGTTTGCCCTTGAAACTTTCAAAAACTGTACGGTTGCAGCAAGGTTTTTAAATGGAGATTGGAATTGGCAATGGCGTCAGAATCCTAGAAATGGTGTTGAATCTTCTCAACTCTCGGCTCTAATGGATGCATTGACGAATGTCTCTTTCAGTGATGAAGCGGACAAATGGATATGGAATGTAGATAACTCTCATGTCTTCTCGGTTTCCAATGCTCGGCAGTTGATTGACGATGTCAATCTTTCGTCTGGTATTCGTCCTACTAAATGGAGCAAATTCGTTCCCATAAAGATCAAACATCTTTGCTTGGCGCTTGCTTTTGAATCGGCTTCCAACGAAAACAAATCTCAATGACCGTGATATAGATGTTCCCGATATTCTTTGTCCTATGTGCAATCAGGTTCAAGAGGATGCTTCTCATATCTTCATGCATTGTGAGGTGGCATCTCAAATTTGGGTCAAAATTGCTCAATGGCTGGACCTTTCTTTTCCTCAATGGCTTAATATCGGAGATTTTTGGTCCTGGATTGCAGACTCTCATCTCAATGGGAAACAAAGAATCATTATCGAAGTCATTATTCTCTCTACATTGTGGTCTATTTGGAGATATCGTAACAGTGTGATCTTCCAAAACTCCAAGTTTAGAAAATGTCACATTATTGATAGCATTGTTGTTAACTCTTTTGATTGGCTTTCTAGTAGATTAAAAAAAAATCTCGTCTAGATTGGACATCGTGGTTGCAAAACCCTATGTCTTCCTTGTAATTTGTTCCTAGCGCCTTGCTAGTTTAATAATATTTCTATCGTTCAAAAAAATAACAAAACATATTAAAAGAGGAAAGGAATTTCATGATAACAGTACATTACTCATAATTAGTCATGTAGAGATCAATCATTGTTGCATTATGAAAAAGCAATGCACATATGGAGGAGTTTCTTATCCTAGAGGAAGATTGCATGGAGATTCATATATATACGTATGAGTAGATCAATTCAATTTTTTTTTTTTGAAAGGCGAACATCTTACAAGTATTTTTTGGTCGAAGTCGCACCCGCCTCACCGGCAGGCCTCGTCCACCACATAGCCAGGCTATGTTGTCTTAACCAGGCCCACGCTGGCCAAGTGGGGACTTAACGCTTTCATCCCAGAAACCCTCTGCCTCCACACAAGTTTCCTTGCTGGGGTAACAATCGGGAGAAAACTGGGTGCTTGCTCAGCCTCGAACCTGGCACCAATGGTAACCAGTATCTAACTTCATTGCAAATGATATCTCAAAGATGTTCTAAGTGGGGTTTGAACTTGAGACCTCACGGTCAACAAGCCAAGATCCTACCACTAGACCAACTCATCATTGATAGTAGATCAATTCAATTGGATAGATATTGGGTGAACTGCGTTTCTAGGTCCCCCATATTTAATGAACTATAGTTGACCTGGACTTACTAGTTGCAGGAGTGATGCAATCTTTAATAGTAATACAATTGTTTTATTGGACAATGGTGGTGGCCTATATTTATGCTTTTGTCGGTAACGATACTTTCTATTATTATTATTTTTTGCTAAGGACCAAAGACATGGCTAATCACATTCATATTTGGTCCTAAAACGTGGGTCTCAAATATTTCACAATAGTTCTAAATTCAATTTCACATTGTTAATAAATGTCGTTCACACACTTGACCGCGTATAAATGGCACTTTATTTAAAATAGCCACCGGTTACACTCCCAACTCCCCGTCACAGTTGATGAAATTAAGCCCTAAAAGTCAAAATAAATTTCTTTCAACCAGTGTCTTCTATTTGAATGGTTCGATCAACTTGCTATCGCTCTATATATAATTCACCATTTTCATCCTTAACTCAAGCCATTATTGAACTTTTCATACATATCTATTACTATACATAAAATAAGAAGCAAGAACAAGACCAAGACAATGGGAAGCAAAACATCTCAAAAGAAACCAATTTTGATCATTTGGATCATCATGACCCCGATACGAGCTCTAGGTAAAGTGAAAAAATTCTACGTAAAAGGCATGACCAATTTCGGCACCACCTATAATCGCCCAACGATGATCGTGAAAGAAGCTAATCGAACCATTCAGCTTCCTAGGAGCTTTAGCACCAACATGCTAGATGATGATCGTGGCCGTGAGCAATCATCTGAAGGCTTAGCAAGGGCTAGTTCTGCTAGCGTAACTCAAGTAAGTATGGCTGATATCGAACGATACATGATAGAAAGGCAAATAAAACAATTACAAGCAAGTGAGTCGAGGAAAAATGTGCCTAGGAATTCCAGTGTTGGGATGGGGAGAATCGATGAAGATAGAGCTTCTTCTTTTAGAGATGACACCTTCATTTTTGCGAGTACGGACGTTCTTAGAGATAGTCGTTCAAGGCTATCTAGGAATCTTAGCCATGCTGGTGATTCACGTCGGTTTTGAACCTGGTTTGTGTAATTTTTGTGAATAATATATCTATTTTATAAACTATTGATGAATGTTGTGAAGAGTAACATGAGATCGATCAGTCTATTTCTGCGCTTTTATCTCTAGGGATTGTTATGTTATGCAACTTAGTTATTGTGTGTTTGATGCGTAACACATAATAATAAAATTTTAGATGATTATAGATTGTGTTAATGTGTGCTTGATAGAATAGGAATGCTTTTTCTTTTTAATGGGAATGCGTTTGACTCCTAACACAAGTGTTTTTGGGTACTAAGATATGGTTTATAACAATCGAAATTGGCATTTCTACGACGCAATGTGCCCCTCATTTCAAAGTTTGATGCACTTTGTGACATATTATTGAAAAAATCTGAAAGCGTAATTCATGTTTTTTCGTTTGATTTTTTGTACCCATTGTATACCCGTTTCTCATATATTTATCATTTTATTTAATAGCCAACTATATCTCAAACTTCATTCTTCCATATCTCGTCATACACAACACCATTCTTAACAGAAATTGCACCATCTACACTACTGTCTTATTCCGATCAAGATGGCACCACTCTTGTCCTTTTTCTTGCACACTGAATCTTAACCAGAACGACGGCGAAGAAATTGCGATTCAGCACGAAGTGAGACATGCGATTTCAAAGCAAGATCCCATTTACCCCTAACGGTTATTACCTTTTCCATAAAAGAATTGAAGTTATAAAATATAGTCCTTGAAAAAAGTATACATAGTGTATTTCCTATAAAAATGCACCCGTTACATACCATCGTTTAAATCAAATGCACACCATGTCATTTCAATTGATCATATCTCACCACATAAAATATACACCAATCAATTTTTTCGGTCATCAAAGGTTGACAACAAAGTTCAAATGAACCATGATGATTATGATGAAGATTATATGTGTCCCTAATTATCTACATAGGTTTTGTATCAATGCTTATGTTCAAAAAGTTCTGATGATTATTGCAGTTGCACAAAATACCTTATTTTAATAATCCATAATCTGGTTAATACACTCAATAAAATCGTGAAAGGTTTATAAGAAAAATAAAATAAAACAATACATAGTACGCCAAATATCATTGTAAATTATGTTCCTTCTCTAGGAAGACAAAATCAATTACTAAGCAGCTTTACAACTAAAAAAGTTCCACTTGGATCACATTTTTACTTATCCATGCATAATACAAATAATATGCATGAAACACTCTAATAACTCAATAAACAAAATAGCAATTCAAGTGCAAAAACAATTAGAAAGAGTCTAGATTGTTCAATCTCTTAAATAAACTGAGTCAAACAGATTAAATATGATCTTACAGAATTTCAAGTTCTCACTGAAACAGGTGTAGAAAGGGTTAAAACGTATCCTAAAAGTCATTGAAAGCATAAATGGTTATAAACTTAAAAAATAACTACTTTTGACATGTGTGTCCTATTAAAAGTTAGAGGTTATTATTATTATTATTATTATTATTATTATTATTATTATTATTATGTAACACCAAAGTTTCAAATTTAGACTTTTGTGTGTATTTGTAACCATTTTACTTCTACTTTAATTTTATCAACTTAGCTTGATCATGAAGTAACATCTGTTAATTAAAAATCCCGACTTCTAAAATCATCCCAAGTCGAAATGGATCCCGCGGGTAGATAGTCAACCCGATTGCTAGGTTGATCACAAAAGAGAATTAGAATACACGCAAACGCGTCGTCTCTCTAGAGGCACCATCAAGATTAATGGAATC
>LBNU01026539.1:39182-86929 GCA_014162995.1 Artemisia annua | reverse complement strand
CGTGCATGGCATAGGAGGAGATAAGAGCTCATAGAATTGGAGAGATATGTATGCCACTCCATGAGTTATTAGTAATACACCCTTCATCCACACAAGTAATATACATATCAATTAACCGGTAAAAGATAGTTAGGGAGTAATGAAGTCTAAGTAAACACAACTTTTCTCCATATAGTTTTCACAACCAAATAGTTTAATTATTTTATTTTACTTGCAATTGTAGTAATTTTGGGTTAGTTGACTAGCAACTAATTCCGCCCACTCCTTCAAAACCGAGATTTTACTTGCTTTCCTAAAAATATAAAAATACAAAAAGAATCTTCCTTCACCCTTAGACCTATTAGAGTAGTTTTTCTGTCCTAACGAACACTATTCCATGTGAGAGAAAGATCAATCCCCCGTACTTACCACTATCCTATACTACATCGGTCAGGTACACTGCCTGGTGGGGTTGTAAGCCTCTTGAGATCCCTCGAGAGGTAAAACCTGTTGTAAGGTCACAAAACCACGCATCATAGGTTGATGTGCTTTTTATAGTCTATAATCAATGTGTATAGCTTTTAGGTAAGCCAGGGTCGTTTACTAGGAGTGAGTTTCTAATATACTAATTATAAAGGTATTCTATTCTAATTTAACCTAAACTAACGTAAGGGGGTTTCAGCCTGAGAGACTGGTACGAGTTTGGTTTTCTAATAAACCAATAAAGTAAAACAAACAATAAAAGAAAGAAGACACTAAAGATAAGAAGAACGTATTAACCAAGTTTAGTCATATAAGATTTGCATATTAAATTTTGATTAGTCTAAGACCTGTAGCGACGGTGCTCTCGACTTGGCGCAGTCTGTCCCACCTCTAGTTCTTCTAGAGTCTAGATTATCGTATTAAGTATTTTTCAACAGAGTTAATCATGTCACGATTACTCGGAATCCACATAAAGCTGCTTAATGATTATCAATTTTATTATTTATCCCTTCTAAGGCTTACATCAACATGTTAAACAATATCAATGAAGTAATAAATATAATCAAAACCAAGACTAATCTACATATCGAATTAGTAACAAATCAAAACATCAAATAATCATAAACATGGCTAACACATGGGGGTATTAGCGCATAATCTCAGTAGAAATGTACATAAGCATAATCATAACGTATAAAGTATGAAACATGGTAAATACGATACACTAACCAAACGATTAAATGATGTAACAATGATTAGAGATATTCTTCAATAATTATTAGGTCTTCAATATTGTTCTTCTACTGTTTAGATGTGCTCTTGATCGGCTGGGAATGACCCCTAGGGTCCCCAATGATCCCCTAAGTCGTTAATGAGTCTTCTATTTATAGTTTCTGAAATCGGAGTCGATACGGCATATCGGGTGAATCCGATACGCCATATTCATAAGTAAACAGAGCCTCCAAGTTTGAAACTGACCTGATATGGCATATCTAGAATTCCAATATGGAGTATCGGCCGATACGGCGTATCCACAAACCTAATACGCCGTATGGGCTTCAGAAACAAATAGGTTTCCTTTTTCTCTTCATGTGGCTACTTGAATCAACTAAAACGGTGTCCGAATGAAGATTTTATGGCCAAAACACTAAAGCATCTTCGAGTATGTTCTTCAAATCGACCAAGTTTCATATACGGCGTATTCCCAAAGATTAATGTGCCGTATTCATCAAAGTCAGGCAAGGTCTTGAAATCTTCTAAGTATATGGATATGGCGTATCTAATTAGCATTGATACGCCGTATTGAGTGTCTATTCAGTAGGCTTTATTCAATATGTTCATTTTTGCTCCAAAACACGTCCTTTTCCATAACTTTCTCCAATTGCTTGTAAATAACTGAAATATAAACATTTAAGCGATTAAGTATCTATTCTTATACATGATGATTTAAAACAAGCAATATACATAGGATAAATGATGCTAATAATATGCACTTATTTGATATCATCAAATATCCCCCACTTGAACTTTACTTGTCCTCAAGTAAACTTTGGATTAAACTTATGAAAATGTATCATAAACATTCATCTAGGATTTTTCTAGTTAACTATTTATTCATTTAATCTCAATTGCACAACCAAACAACTCACAAAATAGTAAAATGAAATCACTCAAATCACTCAACTAATCTATGTGGTAACATTTAATTAATTTGCTCAATTGCTCAGTCGTGATGAGTATTCTATTATATGTTTGGCAAGGATACACATCTCCCACACTAAAGTTAAGGAGTGACAAGTCTAAAGCGGTAAATTGGGTTAATATGATAAGGCTTATGGGTTGTACCTAGCTTATGTTCAAACATCGCATACACAAACATAATAGATTGCTTGCGCGAATTCCTGATTTCCTCAAACAACGGATGGTCACTAAGGTGGAACCTTAGATCGCTAGCGCGTCATTCGATTAGTCAAAAACCGGATGGTCACTACAATATTCATGCACTTGATATATCAATTCTCACTAAGCCATTACAATATCCGGATGTTCGAAAGCTAACAACGAATAAAGTAACTTGGTAAGGANGATTCTACCTCAAAATCATGAATCTTCAACACTAAAGACATAAGAGCTATGAATGCATAACAACAACACCGTTAAAGATGTATGAGCATGTTGGAACGGAGCGAATCCCTTGGAAAGACGAAAAGTGACGAATGGCGGATTACCACTTCATCTGTCGTTTTCACATCAACAAAGACAAAGATCAAAGAACAATGATATATATATTTCTACAACTATCATTTTGGAAGACGTCTAAAGCTATCAAAGTTAACATTCACAGTTTGAAGAACAAAAGACGTCTCAAAGCAACCTCGATGACCGTGACAAATTTCTATCCATTAACAAATCTTCATGACCGATCCTTAGGGGGAGATTGTTAGGATCATAGTTTTCAACTATTCAGTCAAGTCTCGGTCATTTCAATAAATGTAATAGGTTGATAGTTTTATCACTTTTAGTTACGTTTTAGCTTAATACTCGTATGGTTATAAGATTAGTCCAATAAGTGTCCAATGGGCCTTGAAAGCCCACGACATAGAAGATAGGGAAGGAAGGGAGTGTTGCCCTATCCTCCTCCTATAAATAGGACACAATGTAACTCTTTCATTTTGTTGGTTAATTTCATATCTTAAGCAAACTATTGTTCTTTCATCTTTCATATTGATCTTAATCAACCAAGTCTATTTCTCATCTCATTTCTCTCATTTGAATACTTGTGTTTACTAATATGGTGACCTAACATCTTCAATATTGTTCTTCTACTGTTTAGATGTGCTCTTGATCGGCTGGGAATTACCCCTAGGGTCCCCAATGATCCCCTAAGTCGTTAATGAGTCTTCTATTTATAGTTTCTGAAATCGGAGTCGATACGGCATATCGGGAGAATCCGATACGCCATATTCATAAGTAAACAGAGCCTCCAAGTTTGAAACTGACCTGATATGGCGTATCTAGAATTCCAATATGGAGTATCGGCCGATACGGCATATCCACAAACCTAATACGCCGTATGGGCTTCAGAAACAAATAGGTTTCCTTTTTCTCTTCATGTGGCTACTTGAATCAACTAAAACGGTGTCCGAATGAAGATTTTATGGCCAAAACACTAAAGCATCTTCGAGTATGTTCTTCAAATCGACCAAGTTTCAATACGGCGTATTCCCAAAGATTAATGTGCCGTATTCATCAAAGTCAGGCAAGGTCTTGAAATCTTCTAAGTATATGGATACGGCGTATCTAATTAGCATTGATACACCGTATTGAGTGTCTATTCAGTAGGCTTTATTCAATATGTTCATTTTTGCTCCAAAACACGTCCTTTTCCATAACTTTCTCCAATTGCTTGTAAATAACTGAAATATAAACATTTAAGCGATTAAGTATCTATTCTTATACATGATGATTTAAAACAAGCAATATACATAGGATAAATGATGCTAATAATATGCACTTATTTGATATCATCAAATATCCCCCACTTGAACTTTACTTGTCCTCAAGTAAACTTTAGATTAAAATTATGAAAATGTATCATAAACATTCATCTAGGATTTTTCTAGTTAACTATTTATTCATTTAATCTCAATTGCACAATCAAACAACTCACAAAATAGGAAAATGAAATCACTCAAATCACTCAACTAATCTATGTGGTAACATTTAATTAATTTGCTCAATTGCTCAGTCGTGATGAGTATTCTATTATATGTTTGGCAAGGATACACATCTCCCACACTAAAGTTAAGGAGTGACAAGTCTAAAGCGGTAAATTGGGTTAATATGATAAGGCTTATGGGTTGTACCTAGCTTATGTTCAAACATCGCATACACAAACATAATAGATTGCTTGCGCGAATTCCTGATTTCCTCAAACAACGGATGGTCACTAAGGTAGAACCTTAGATCGCTAGCGCGTCATTCGATTAGTCAAAAACCGGATGGTCACTACAATATTCATGCACTTGATATATCAATTCTCACTAAGCCATTACAATATCCAGATGTTCGAAAGCTAACAACGAATAAAGTAACTTGGTAAGGGTAAGGATTTAGGAAATACATAAAATTGGTGTAGAAATAAATAAACAAACAAATAGATTAAGTCCAAACAAATGTGGTTAATTACTTCCTGACCTTCCCTTGAAAAAGACAAAAATCATAGACTAACTCACGCTTTAAAAGGTAGACACGAATTAGACTCAATGATGTCTCAATCATAGAATAAACCTTAGTTGGCGTTCCCATAATGGCCAAATCCCTTGCAATCCATAAATATAGTATAACAAACAGTGGCGATATCTCCACTAATACATAACTTTACATCGTTGGTTTATAACACGTACCAACGAATGATCGACTAGCTCATAAAATATAAAATCGTTTAAGTTTAGACAATCCGATTATCACACTTTCTCACTTTTTCTTCTCTCTCTCTCTCTCTCTCTCTCTCTCTCTCTCTCTCTCTTTTCTCTTTTTTTGGTTTTTTTTTTCAAACATAAACATAAACATAAACATAACTAATGGTGTAAAATTTTACTATTTCACCATAATAAATCTGGATAAATTTTCTATACTTTTCAATACTTCAGATATAAAAATAGTAGTGAAAGTAGTAAACACACGAAAAATAAAAAATACAATATCTACGTTCACTTCCATTGCAATGTGCAATTCCCGACCTAACCATAGATAATAATTACGCACACGAACACAGGAAACGTTGGGAATACACACTTTACCAAAAGCAACTAACCACGAACTTTAATTTATAGGGTTGGCTAAGGTGTAAGGGTGTAACGAAACAATTTAACATTGGTGTAAGAAACAAAAGGAATTGGTCTGAGGGTTTTTCTAGGGGTATCTTACTCTAACAATGAGAGTAACAAATGGGTTTATACGGGGATTAACTAACCAATATAGTTAGTTAATATAACATAACATATAAAGGCTTTTTGGGTGTAATCCAAGAAATTTACCAAGTTAGACAAGTCACTCCAATTATATCAATAATACTCATTATGGTGGTCTCGAATAGTATACCAAGCCAGGTTCTAAAGTTTACTACAAGTCACCGGCACACTCATATTTTTGTGGAATTTGGGTAAAATAATGGGAACCGATTAGGCTTAATTCTCATAATATGGAAATAAAGGTTATGAGAGCGGGTTATGCAACTTAGAAAAAACATGCCAAAATTTTTAAATTTAACATATATTAGGCATATTGTTGAAAAATTAAGGACAAATAACGTTCTAATTCTCCACCCCCTTAAGATAAACAACATATTCGTTGTGTAAATATAAAATTAAAAACATGAAATAAAAAGAATTAGAACGAGAACTCCCTTGAGATTTGCTCGGTATGATCCTCCAATGTAAGTTTGCAAGCAAATGATAAGATGCAGTCCATAAACACTTACAATAGTCTAGACCTGAAAAAATATAGAGACCACATAAAAAGAAAATCGAGAACTTCTCGTTAATCATCCGTTAGAAAATAAAAATACGTTACAGGTTAGAGTGTCGATACGCCGTATCCATGGAATATTGGATACGCCGTATCAACTACCTGTAGGAAATACTAAAGTGCACGCCAGGGGTTAATACGCTGTATCACAAACAACGAATACGTCGTATTGACCAACTGACAGAAATACTAAAATAAAAATATACTGAAAAACAAAATAAAAGATAAGCATGAGTTGCCTCCCACGAAGCGCTTGTTTTTTTAGAGTCACGAGCATGACTCCACCCTTATTTACTATGTAATAGGGTGTTTGTCCCCCCACTTGAAATCAAGTTCGGATGATAGTAGCAATAACCACCATAAAGGTGTAAATATGCTACTAGATATGGAAGAAATATGTAAAGATCATACCTTCGCAATATATTGACTTTTATCTTAACCTTACCCGGCTTTGATGACAAATGAGATAGTTTGAACATTACATGCGACAGAGTAGTATGTTGAAGATGAGTGAATGTCCTTTCTTCTTTGTTTGTTCTATTGGTAGTAAGGCGTCACTTGACTTCCATATAAATTGAGAAAGGGTATACGATAGGGGTGTTCATCGGTTCGGTTCTTGGGTTAATCGGTTTATTCGGTTCGGGTTGTTCGGTTAAAATTTTTTGGGTCATAACCGAAAACCGAACCGAACCGAAAACCGAACCGAAGTTCGGTTCGGTTATAGGTCAAAACCGAAAACCAAAATTTGTACTTAAATTATACCATTTATATTTTTTTTATATAGATTTTTGGCAAAAAAAAATTATTTCAAGCATAAAAGTGTTTTTTATATTAGGAAAAAATTTTAATAGTCATTTTATATATAAATATATATATATAAAATATATAAAACATATATATATTTATATAAATTCGGTTTTCGGTTCAGATAGCCAAAACCATATCCAAACCGAAAACCAAATTTTTAGTTCGGTTATAAGTTCGGTTTGGTTTTTCGGGTTCGGTTCGGTTTTCGGTTTATTACCCAAGAACACCCCTAGTCTACGGTGAGTACCTGTTCAAGTTCTTCTACATTCCTCTTAGGCTTTAAATTAGTTTTCTCTTCAACCAAGGCAGTGTCCAAGAGCTCATCATTAAATTCATTTGAAATTTCAACCAAGTTTGGATTGACATCGGGTATTCTACATGCTTCATCAAGTGGTATGACATGTATGGAAGATTCTAGGATTGCAAGCTCTATAACTTCATTAATATTCTTTAATCTTCCAGGAAAAGGGATTGGCGGGTAATATGGTTCATCTATTGGCTCATCGAGAGTAAATGATTCGGTAAGAAATGCCCTAAACTGTTTAAACCACTCTGGTTCATCAAGATTTAAATCCTGACTTTCTTCATGTAAGTCACCCAAGATTTTCATCTCATCATCCAACTTCTTATTAGGCACTTCATTATACACAGTATCATCAGTCTCATTCGCTTCCAAAGCATACTTGTCATCTTCTTCATATGTCTACGCATCGTCTTCATCAGAGGGAATATCATCATGGTATTTTTGATAAGATGAAAGCATACATTCCATCTTGGGTGGAAAATCACATGTAATAGCACCATACTCCATTGTTCCACATTCATCATCATCTTCATCATTAGCACTTTCGGATAAATAAGCTTCTTTGTAAACAATTGCTAGATTTTCATTCAAATCAAACACTTGCGACTCTTCTTCATCATTATCCGAAATACACCAAGTTTGTTGAAACAACAATCCAATTCTTTTTTTCCCATGACTTCCCATCTTTCGATAACAAGTACTCGTTCATAGTGGGCTCTTTCTACTCAATGAATTGTGCACCATATTTTGCCTTTTTCCAGTCATACACCTGACCATTGCGCAAGGCTTTTTCCTTTTCAAGTCTAATATATTCTTCCATAGTGATATGCGGATGGTCAATCTTCATTATTAACTGAAAAATAAACAACCAAGAAAACCAACAGTGCCAAATAAAATATACAATCTAAATACGAAACTAATTACTAAAAATATTTTTTAGTCATAGAGGATCGATACACCGTATCCAACAGACAATGGATTTGCCGTATACGACATACGTCAATACGCCGTATACAACAGTCAATGGATACGCCGTATTAGCGTCATGTGACAGATTTTTCAAAAAAAAATAATAAATAATAAAATTATACAAGCTAAAAAAGCGGTCACAGAATTTCAATACGCCGAATTCACAGATAAGAATACGCCGTATTGCCTTCCGGAGACACAAACATAGAAACAAAATAATAATAATAATAATAATCTAAACTAAAATACCTATAAATCAAACTTATAACTATTTACTCCCCGGCAGTGGCACAAAAAACTTGATGTGCTTTTTATAGTCTATAATTTTATACCAAGTTTTACTATTTATATTTTGTCGAACTAACCAATAGACTCTAAACACTAACGAAGAGTGTGCCTGATCAATGTGTATAGTTTTTAGGTAAGCAAGATAAATGGTTGGGAGTTCACGTTCTCATCATCTTTAGTAAAATCAAGGCCGTTCACTAGGAGTGAGTTTCTAATATACTAATTCTAAAGATATTTTATTCTAATTTAACCTAAACTAAGGTAAATGGGTTTCAGCCTGAGAGACTGGTACGAGTTTGGTTTTCTAATAAACTAATAAAGTAAAACAAACAATAAAAATAAGAAGACACTAAAGATAAGAAGAACATATTAACCAAGTTTAGTCATATAAGATTTGCATATTAAGTTTTGATTAGTCTAGAACCTGTAGTGACGGTGCTCACGACTAGGCGCGGTCTGTCCTACCTCTAGTTCCCCTAGAGTCTAGATTCTCGTATTAAGTATTTTTCAACAGAGTTAATCCTGTCATGATTACTCGGAACCCGCATAAAGCTGCTTAATGATTATCAATTTTATTATGTATCCCTTCTAGGGCTTTGAACAACATGTTAAACAATGTTAATGAAGTAATAAATGTAATCAAAACCAAGCCTAAGCTACCTATAGAATTAGTAACAAATCAAAACATCAAATAATCATAAACATGACTAACACATCGGGGTGTTAGCCCATAATCTCAGTAGCAAAGTACATAAGCATAATCATAACGTATAAAGTATGAAACATGGTAAATACGATATGCTAACTAAACGATTAAGTGATGTAACAATGATTAGAGATGTTCTTTAAGGATGATTAGGTCTTCAATACTGATCTTCTACTATTTGGAGGCGCTCTTGATCGGCTGGGAATGATCCCTGGGGTCCCCAATGATCCCTTAAATTGTTAATGAGTCTTCTATTTATAGTTTCTGAAATCAGGTTCGATACAGCGTATCGGGAGGATTTGATACGCCGTATTCATAAGTAAACGTAGCCTCCAAGTTTGAAACTGAGCCGATATGGCATATCCAGAATTCCGATGCAGAGTATCGGCTGATACGGTGTAACCTAATATTCTGTATGGGCTTCAGGAATAGATAGGTTTCCTTTTTCTCTTCACGTGGCCACTTGAATCAATTAAAACGGAGTCCGGATGAAGATTTTATGGCGAAATGCTAAAGCATCTTTGAGTATGTTCTTCAAATCGACCAAGTTTCATATACGGCATATTCCCAAAGATTGATACGCCGTATTCATCAAAGTCAGGCAAGGTCTTGAAATCTTCCAAGTATATGGATACGGTGTATCTAATTAGCATTGATACGCCGTATTGAGTGTCTGTTCAGTAGGCTTTCTTCAATATCTTCGTTTTTGCTCCAAAACACGTCTTTTTTATAACTTTCTCCAATTGCTTGTAAATAACTGAAATATAAACATTTAAGCGATTAAGTATCAATTCTTATATATAATGATATAAAACAAGCAATATACGTAGGATGAATGATGCTAATAATATGCACTTATTTGATGTCATTATAGCTCGACTAAAAATTATGTGTTTCAAGTTTATATTAGATGTCTATTAGTTGGGACAAACCTAATTGTGAGTTTGGTTCCATTAGGTTTAGGGTTTGCATTGCTTTCATTAAGCCATGTATTTGTTATAAATAAATGGCCAATCTTCATTATGTAACACAAAAAAACACAATTCAATAATACATCTCTTCTGTATTTTACATGGTATCGGAGCTTTAGGTACAACCCATTACAAAATAGTCGTCCTCCGGTCATGAGCAACTCGCTAATGATTCGGAGGGATTCCAAATGTATTTTTTCTTATTTTTTTTCTTCTTCATTTAATTAGTCTTTTCTTTTTATCCAGTAAACCCTAGCATTCAAAACCCTAGCCGTACAACACATCTATTATGTTGGTATAGTCTCTTATTCTTTGTTTTACCATCGGAGATCATTGTAGTTTTTCAAAATAGTTGGTTGCAAATTGTCGCTCCTACCTAAAGGTAAAGCAAGCCATAACGTAAAAAACACAAAGGAGGAAACCGCAAGCAATACACCACTATGCTGCTAAATACAATTATGCTTCTGCTCAAACAGCAAAGAAGATGAGAAGAAAAGAAGAAGAAGAAGCGGCTTTCGACATGTGTTCTAGTTTGTCCGTTTGAAAATCTGCCGTTCAAACTGTGGGGGAGTATTAGATGACTATTAGTTGGGCCAAACCTAATTTTGGGTTTGGGTCCATCAGGTTTAGGGTTTGTATTGATTGTTCATTAAGCCATGTATTTGTTATAAATACATGACCAATCTTCATTATGTAACACACAAAAACACAATTCAATAACACATCTCTTTAGTGTTTTACAGTTTAAAGAATACAATTCAAGTGGAACAAATGGCTCTGCTGTGGAAGTTAGATCACAATACATAAAGAACTATTGTATACATGTTATATACTATACTTGGTGATGTGTGTTTGGTTTTATGCTCGTGTTTAGCATGGCATGACATGCTTCGTAGAGTTCGAAATAGCTTAAGCTTTCATTGTATTATGGGGTCTCTTCCATCATCTTGTATATAACCTTTTATTATCTATAGAAGTTTACCGGGGTATCAAACCCTTTAACGCAAAAGAAAAAGATAAAGGCTTAGGTGTTTGCGTATGTTTTAGCATTTTGATCTTTTTTTATTTTATTATTTTTTTAAATTTTTTTCTCTGATGTGGGGATGTTTTAGATCTATTTGATAGGTTGCTTCACGTGGCCTTCTTTTAGCGTTACGGTGTTTGTATGTTTTACGTATACTTGTTAGTTTGACTATATTATGCAGTTGTAAAAGAATTATCAAATAAGACGCTCAAACCTTGAGATGATGTACTCCATGGTCCCATCTTTTTTCCCCTGAAGTCATCATCTATTGCTAAATAGAGATATGAAATTATGCTTATTATCACATATTACATTTACTTTAATTATTGCTACAAAATTGAGAAAAAACATTAATCAATTAATGTTGGGGTAAAGCCTTTACTCTTGTTTCGACCGATGATTTGAAAACCGGACTGAACCGGCCGCTTCAACTAGTGAATCGGACCAGAATTAGTTCGACGGCTCTTTCAGTTTAATCGGAAAAAATCAAGAATCGAGAAAAAAAAGGTATGATGTCTGGTCCGATTTTCAAAACATTAGTTTCAACACAATAAGCATAAATATAGAATGAGTGTTGTTAAGGGTACCCCTAGTGGTTAATGGCGCCCTCAAGCCACTTTTACACACTATGTGGAAAAGAAAAAATAGTTTTTTTTTTTTTTTTATCATTTTCTGTTTCGTAATTTCTGTCTGTTAATACTTTTGATTTTATCATACTTTATATTTTTTATTTCGTACTTTTAGTTTTGTAATTTGATAATAAAAACAAAATTTTAGAAATAGGAAAAAAAGGAGAGGGTACTAATATCTATTTAGGGGTATCTATAACCAACCTCGTATAGAATATGCTTTTTTTTTCCACTTAATGAGTTGATCCATTTTTTTTTAATTTTATTTTTTTTGAGAAGGCTTCCAAAAACCCCTCTCTCAAATAATTAGCTAAACTAAGATATTTAATTCGGAGTAAAGTCCAAAATACATTCTTATGGTTTGCGATTGTCGCACAATACATCCCTATGGTTTTTTTGGCACACACAAATCCCTCCTTTAGTAAAGCTAACCACCATACATCCCTCGGTTAGTAAAGTCAGTCAATAAGGAGTAACAATGCAAATTATTTTTTCGTTATCTCCTAACACAAGAGAAAATATTTGCATCATTAGTTCGACTGATGTGCAATTTTATTTTTTATTTATTTTTATTTATTTTTATTTTTTTTTGGAAATAAATTAAAAGGGGGCACAGTAAGCTCAAACTCGGGTATGCACGCCCAAAAATCGACGCCCCAACCTGAGGACTAATGATGCAAATTTTTTCTCTTGCGTTAGGAGATAACAGAGAAATAATTTGCACCGTTAGTCCTCATTGACTGACTTTACTAACGGAG
The DNA here is from genome assembly GCA_014162995.1 of Artemisia annua. NCBI lineage: Eukaryota > Viridiplantae > Streptophyta > Magnoliopsida > Asterales > Asteraceae > Artemisia > Artemisia annua. The sequence continues at coordinate 74,482 of LBNU01026539.1, read as the reverse complement.
GGATGTATGGTGGCTAAATTTACTAACAGAGAGATGTTTGTGTGCAAAAAAAAAACCACAAGGATGTATTATGCGATATTTGATAAACCACAAGGATGTATTTCGTACTTTACTCTCTATTGACCACTTTATATATATATATATATATATATATATATATATATATATATATATATATATATATATATATATATATATATATATATATATATATATATATATATATATATATATATATATATATATAAATTCGGTTTTCTGTTCAGATAGCCAAAACCATATCCAAACCGAAGACCAAATTTTTAGTTCGGTTCGGTTCGGTTTTGACAAATTCGGTTCGGTTATAAGTTCGGTTCGGTTTTTCGGGTTTGGTTCGGTTTTCGGTTTATTACCCAAACCATGAACACCCCTAGTCTACGGTGAGTACCTGTTCAAGTTCTTCTACATTCCTCTTTGGCTTTAAATTAGTTTTCTCTTCAACCAAGGCAGTGTCCAAGAGCTCATCATTAAATTCATTTGAAATTTCAACCAAGTTTGGATTGACATCGGGTATTCTACATGCTTCATCAAGTGGTATGACATGTATGGAAGATTCTAGGATTGCAAGCTCTATAACTTCATTAATATTCTTTAATCTTCCAGGAAAAGGGATTGGCGGGTAATATGGTTCATCTATTGGCTCATCGAGAGTAAATGATTCGGTAAGAAATGCCCTAAACTGTTTAAACCACTCTGGTTCATCAAGATTTAAATCCTCACTTTCTTCATGTAAGTCACCCAAGATTTTCATCTCATCATCCAACTTCTTATTAGGCACTTCATTATACACAGTATCATCAGTCTCATTCGCTTCCAAAGCATACTTGTCATCTTCTTCATATGTCTACGCATCGTCTTCATCGGAGGGAATATCATCATGGTATTTTTGATAAGATGAAAGCATACATTCCATCTTGGGTGGAAAATCAGATGTAATAGCACCATACTCCATTGTTCCACATTCATCATCATTTTCATCATTAGCACTTTCGGATAAATAAGCTTCTTTGTAAACAATTTCTAGATATTCATTCAAATCAAACACTTGCGACTCTTCTTCATCATTATCCGAAATACACCAAGTTTGTTGAAACAACAATCCAATTCTTTTTTTCCCATGACTTCCCATCTTTCGATAACAAGTACTCTTTCATAGTGGGCTCTTTCTTCTCAATGAATTGTGCACCATATTTTGCCTTTTTCCAGTCATACACCTGACCATTGCGCAAGGCTTTTTCCTTTTCAAGTCTAATATATTCTTCCATAGTGATATGCGGATGGTCAATCTTCATTATTAACTGAAAAATAAACAACCAAGAAAACCAACAGTGCCAAACAAAATATACAAACTAAATACGAAACTAATTACTAAAAATATTTTTAGTCATAGAGGATCGATACGCCGTATCCAACAAACAATGGATTTGCCGTATACGATATACGTCAATACGCCGTATACAACAGTCAATGGATACACCGTATTAGCGTCATGTGACAGATTTTTCAAAAAAAAATAATAAATAATAAAATTACACAAGCTAAAAAAGCGGTCACAGAATTTCAATATGCCAAATTCACACATAAGAATACGCCGTATTGCCTTCCGGAGACACAAACATAGAAACAAAAAAAAATAATAATAATCTAAACTAAAATACCTATAAATCAAACTTATAACTATTTACTCCCCGGCAGTGGCGCCAAAAACTTGATGTGCTTTTTATAGTCTATAATTTTATACCAAGTTTTACTATTTATATTTTGTCGAACTAACCAATAGACTCTAAACACTAACGAAGAGTGTACCTGATCAATGTGTATAGTTTTTAGGTAAGCAAGGGTCGTTCACTAGGAGTGAGTTTCTAATATATTCTAATTTAACCTAAACTAAGGTAAAGGGGTTTCAGCCTAAGAGACTCGTACGAGTTTGGTTTTCTAATAAACTAATAAAGTAAAACAAACAATAAAAATAAGAAGACACTAAAGATAAGAAGAACGTATTAATCAAGTTTAGTCATATAAGATTTGCATATTAAGTTTTGATTAGTCTAAAACCTGTAGTGACGGTGCTCACGACTAGGCGCAGTCTGTCCTACCTCTAGTTCCCCTAGAGTCTAGATTCTCGTATTAAGTATTTTTCAACAGAGTTAATCCTGTCACGATTACTCGGAACCCGCATAAAGCTGCTTAATGATTATCAATTTTCTTATTTATCCCTTCTAGGGCTTTGAACAACATGTTAAACAATGTTAATGAAGTAATAAATGTAATCAAAACCAAGCCTAAGCTACCTATAGAATTAGTAACAAATCAAAACATCAAATAATCATAAACATGACTAGCACATCGGGGTGTTAGCCCATAATCTCAGTAGCAAAGTACATAAGCATAATCAGAACGTATAAAGTATGAAAAATGGTAAATACGATATGCTAACCAAACGATTAAGTGATGTAACAATGATTAGAGATGTTCTTTAAGGATGATTAGGTCTTCAATACTGATCTTCTACTATTTGGAGGCGCTCTTGATCGGCTGGGAATGATCCCTGGGGTCCCCAATGATCCCTTAAATTGTTAATGAGTCTTTTATTTATAGTTTCTGAAATCAGGTTCGATACAGCGTATCGGGAGGATTTGATACGCCGTATTCATAAGTAAACGTAGCCTCCAAGTTTGAAACTGAGCCGATATGGCATATCCAAAATTCCGATGCAGAGTATCGGCTGAGACGGTGTAACCTAATACTCTGTATGGGCTTCAGGAATAGATAGGTTTCCTTTTTCTCTTCACGTGGCCACTTGAATCAATTAAAACGGAGTCCGGATGAAGATTTTATGGCGAAATACTAAAGCATCTTTGAGTATGTTCTTCAAATCGACCAAGTTTCATATACGGCGTATTCCCAAAGATTGATACGTCGTATTCATCAAAGTCAGGCAAGGTCTTGAAATCTTCCAAGTATATGGATACGGTGTATCTAATTAGCGTTGATACGCCGTATTGAGTGTCTGTTCAGTAGGCTTTCTTCAATATCTTCGTTTTTGCTCCAAAACACGTCTTTTTTATAACTTTCTCCAATTGCTTGTAAATAACTGAAATATAAACATTTAAGCGATTAAGTATCAATTCTTATATATAATGATATAAAACAAGCAATATAAGTAGGATGAATGATGCTAACAATATGCACTTATTTGATGTCATCATAGCTCGACTAAAAATTATGGGTTTCAAGTTTATATTAGATGTCTATTAGTTGGGACAAACCTAATTGTGAGTTTGGTTCCATTAGGTTTAGGGTTTGCATTGCTTGTTCATTAAGCCATGTATTTGTTATAAATAAATGGCCAATCTTCATTATGTAACACAAAAAAACACAATTCAATAATACATCTCTTCTGTATTTTACATGGTATCGGAGCTTTAGGTACAACCCATTACAAAATAGTTGTCCTCCGGTCATGAGCAACTCGCTAATGATTCGGAGGGATTCCAAATGTATTTCTTCTTATTTTTTTTTTCTTCTTCATTTAATTAGTCTTTTCTTTTTATCCAATAAACCCTAGCCGTACAACACATCTATTATGTTGGTATAGTCATTAATCAACAAAATTTGTCTCTTATTCTTTGTTTTACCATTGGAGATCATTGTAGTTTTTGAAAATAGTTGGTTGCAAATTGTCGCTCCTACCTAAAGGTAAAGCAAGCCATAACGTAAAAAACACAAAGGAGGAAACCGCAAGCCACTATGCTGCTAAATACAATTATGCTTCTGCTCAAACAGCAAAGAAGATGAGAAGAAAAGAAGAAGAAGAAGCGGCTTTCGACATGTGTTCTAGTTTGTCCGTTCAAAAATCTGTCGTTCAAACTGTGGGGGAGTATTAGATGACTATTAGTTGGGCCAAACCTAATTTTGGGTTTGGGTCCATCAGGTTTAGGGTTTGCATTGATTGTTCATTAGGCCATGTATTTGTTATAAATACATGGCCAATCTTCATTATGTAACACACAAAAACACAATTCAATAATACATCTCTTTAGTGTTTTACAGTTTAAAGAATACAATTCAAGTGGAACAAATGGCTCTGCTGTGGAAGTTAGATCACAATACATGTAGAACTATTGTATACATGTTATATACTATACTTGGTGATGTGTGTTTGGTTTTATGCTCGTGTTTAGCATGGTATGTCATGCTTCGTAGAGTTCGAAATAGCTTAAGCTTTCATTGTATTATGGGGTCTCTTCCATCATCTTGTATATAACCTTTTATTATCTATAGAAGTTTACCGGGGTATCAAACCCTTTAACGCAAAAGAAAAAGATAAAGGCTTAGGTGTTTGCGTATGTTTTAGCATTTTGATCTTTTTTTATTTTATTATTTTTTTTTTAATTTTTTTTCTCTGATGTGGGGATGTTTTAGATCTATTAGATAGGTTGCTTCACGTGGCCTTCTTTTAGTGTTACGGTGTTTGTATGTTTTACGTATACTTGTTAGTTTGACTATATTATGCAGTTGTAAAATAATTATCAAACAAGACGCTCAAACCTTGAGATGATGTACTCCATGGTCCCATCTTTTTTTCCCCTGAAGTCATCATCTATTGCTAAATAGAGATATGAAATTATGCTTATTATCACATATTACATCTATAATACTTAAAGCTTATCCCCCTTAATTTAATGTGCAAGGGGGGTTGTGCACAAAAGAAAGTACGGTACAACCTGTTTCAAGCGGAGTCTTAATGACTTATTTTTACCTATAACATGCTTTATCAAATACAATCGAGCCTTCATTTCAATAATGGTGAATATGAAGTGTTAAGTATTCATGAGTTACAGCAATATGCAATTACAACAATGAGAATACTAACCATTTTAACCATCCAAAAGACTCTTTAATTAGTGTTTACATTTGCTTATTAATTGATCAGTAGCCTATAAATAACAACCTAATAGGCCTCCATTTACACCACCGTCAGTCGAGACCAAAATGAAAAATAAAAAGGAGATGATTAACAGATACTCGATAGCCAATTACCAACAACATAACTTCAAGAACAACCATAACCCATCGTCTACAAATTTCCTACAACAATCGACAACCACAACAACATCATAGATCTCAACCACGACCCAAATAAAGAAACAAAAACAAAATGATCTCAGCCTTCTTTTTTCGTGTTTTAAAATAAACTTCAAGACCTATAAAGATCATACACACGAAAAAAGAATGTCATCACAGATCCATGGTTGAAGACTCAACTTCAATTTATATCCGAAAATAAAGAAGAAATATAACAAGAGTGTTATACCTTTTTCTTCAATTCGTTTAAGACAAACAACAAAACAAAACAACACTTGATGAACCTACCATGACCCTCCAAAGGATCTTGAAGCCTCTAAAACACTTTCTTGATTTGAAGTGTGCTGCAAACGAACTCATAGGCTAAGGATCGGTTCTACTTGCGTTGGTGCTGTTTGATGATGAGATTAGATTATCATGGTNGTTTTTATGCACGTTTTTATACACATGTTTTTTATACACTCGTTTTTATGTTGGTTTTACACACGTTTTTAAAATGTTTCAATACATACATTTTTATACACACATTTACACACGTTTTTATACACACATCTTTATACACACATTTTTATATACGTTTTTATACACACGTTTTTATGCACGTTTTTATACACACGTTTTTATACACACTTTTAATTTAACTTTTTTTACACTTCTAATTTAACTTTTTTTACTTTTTTACACGTTTTTATATATGTTTTTACACACGTTTATATACACACTTTTAATTCAACTTTTTTACACGTTTTTTACACACGTTTTTATATACGTTTTTACGCACATTTTTAATTTATCTTTTTTACATGTTTTTATATACGTTTTTGTAGGATATTGGTTATTATAACACAAGGTGAAGATTAAGCTCAAGTCGAATTTCCTAGATAAAGAAAGTAAGGTTGGGATATTCTAGAGAGAGAAAGTGAAATATATTAGCTTCAAAGCAAAATGAACATCCAACCCTTTCCCTTGTGTGGGAAAGGGTATTTATAGTACAAGTAAACGCCCCATATGGGCTGTGGAGTGAGCTGACAGTGGGTAAAGACCCGACCCAACTTCACAAGATATTACGCTAACTAACTAAGTGTAAGTCTACGAGCTATCTTAAGCTAGATGACACTCGGGATGACCGAGTTTTCCATATGATTTTTCCACGTTTTATATAAGTTTTTTACACACTTTTAATTTAACTTTTTTTTACTTTTTTAATTTAACTTTTTTACACGTTTTTACACACGTGTATAAAAACGTGTGTAAAAACGTGTGTAAAAAAGTCCGTATAAAAATCTGCATTAAAGCATGTATAAAATGTGTGAATAAAATGTGTGTAAAAATGTGTGTATAAAAATATGTATAAAAAAACATGCATAAAAATATGTGTATAAAAACGTGTGTATAAAAACGTGCATAAAAATGTGTATATAAAAACGTGTGTATAAAAACGTGTGTAAATGTGTGTAAAAAATGTACGTATTGAAACATTTTAAAAACGTGTGTAAAACCGTGCATAAAAACATGTGTATAAAAAACGTGTGTATAAAAGCGTGCATAAAACCGTGTATACAAATATGTGTATAAAAATCCGTTTAAAAACATGCATAAAAACGTGTATAAAAATGTGTATAAAAATGTGTGTATAAAAACGTGTATAAAAATATGTGCAAAAACGTGTAAAAAACGTATATAAATTTTAAAAATAATGAAAGTCATCTAACTTGATATTTTTTGTCATTGTATGTAGCCATGATAAACGATCGTTAGTCTAAAGGACTAACATTGTAATGATAAACCTAATGATCGTTAGCTTAACCTGCTCCAGCAGGTCAAACAGGTCACCGCTACACGCAATGAACGGATTTTGCAAGTTCATTGACAGATTGGGAAAAAAAAAAGAAGGCTACATACAATAGTAAAAAGTGGCAAGTTAAATACATTTTCAGGTAATTTGCCCTTCTTTATGACAAAATTTTAAATAATTATTATGCTATTCTCACTAATAATATGTATGTGCCTTCTTGCGTATTTATAGTTATCAGTTAGGTTTCTAAACTATAATCATATTTCTCATATTGCAATAAATAAAAAATTTCCATAACTCTTTTAAAATATGGTTCATTATTAAAATGATAATGGCCCATTAAAAGCTCAACAATTTCCTTTTATTCTTTTTGTGATACGTTACGTGATTTGTTAGAACTCATTAAAAGCTCAACAATTTCCTTTTATTCTTTTTGTTAGTAGATGCAAAATTAAAGGATTTAATGTAATCATCGAGGTAATGAAAATAATGTTACCAGCTTATGGCATGGTCATCAAAGTAATGTTTACGTTTTTTCAATCATCAACACATAGTCAATGGCATTAACAACACATAGTCAATGACATTAAAAGAATTACGCTATTTTAGTTAAGCATTTGGTACACTGTTATTTTTTATGTTGTATGGCTGGCCGTTTAGTTATGATTATGTATTTAGCGTTTAACTTTTGTTGAAAAGGCCGTTTTTAATGTATGTCTTTTGCTGGAAAAACGAGTTCAAACATAGAGTTTGTTTCGATTCAACAGAATATGATATGTTAATTACTGTACTTTTATGCAGTCATACATACATAAGCATATACCAGATAACTTATTACATTATTACCGTTATATTTTGATTTGTTCAACATTAATCATTTGTTCAACAAAAATGAGCCATAAAGAAAAGACATGAATAAAGTTGAATATAAGTTTCACCAAGACAATTCATTGAACATTTGGATATTTTTAGTCCGTTGTTTCGCTTATTAAGTTGAGTACGGAAATTTATTTCTATGCTTTCATTTTGTTACACAACATTTTGGTTTTTAATATTATACTTGAGTTGTTTTTATTCATATTTTGTTAATATTAATTCGATTTTTAACTAAAAACATGTTGTCAGCCGTCATCATAATACTAAAGGGATAATCATTGAATTACAATTTCGTAGTTATTTATATAATATGTGCATATATTCAAATTAAGTGAAACGAATAACATAGCGGGTTGTGTTTTGGTAAATTGTCTTTTGAGACTATGAAGTAAAATTATCCGTATTAAGTATGCCGTATGAAAGGGAAAAAGTAATCATTGAATTACATTGATGTTGTTGACAAAGTTGTGGTGTCAAGAAAGTCAGGTTGTTTCAAAGCTGAATATGACCACACGGGTCAACATGATATTGAATATGACCACACGGGTCAACATGATACTGATTATGACCACACGGGTCAACATATAATTAAAATCTTAAGGATTTATGAGTTCATTCTCATATGTCACAGTGCAACTTATAAATAGCATGAAATTTCATTTGGTAGGGCTGACGGGTAAACATTACGTGATAAACAATTAAATACAACATTTGTGTATCGCACGGGTCAGTTAGTAAGCTATAATTGTCTCATGCTACACATAGTTACATTGGAGCAACTTTTATAGTCACAAACAATGTTTGCTTCCATGTACGGGATATAATATGTGTTAAGTCATATATGATTTTGTCTCGACAGGGAAAAAAATTTATGTAACTTATTCATATTAAAAGATTACATGTGAAAAGACTATTTTAATTGTAACTTTTGAGTAAGGATCAAATGAGAAATAAAACTAAAATGAGAAGGATGAGAAGAAACCACAACCGCACATTTTAGATGCACCTACAAAAGTAGATGCATCTCCACTTAATTCTTTTTTCCTTATTCGAAATGTGTGGCCAGGAATATTTCTCACTCTTCTCATTTGATTTTCTCTTCTCACTAGATCTCTTCCCTGTAACTTTTAATGCAAATAAACTAATTTAAATACAAAAGTTATGATAACATCACAATCAAATCAACTAAAATAAATACAATACATTACATATACTAATTACATAGATTAAAATAAATGGACAATAACAATTAAAAAAAACCTATAAACTTATCTAAAAGGCATCTAAATTCCGCCATATGCTCATTCAACCGTCTGCACCAACATTACGTACAAAACACGTAGATATTCAACCAAAGACCGTGCATCGCACGGGTTGAATAAAGCCTTTATCTTTATATTTATATCTAAAAAATTCCCATTTATGTTAATTGAAACTTTTAATGAAAATAAACTAATTTAAATACAAAAGTTATGATAACACTACTAGACATCTAAATATCAATTCCACTAAAATAAATACAATACAACTTCTCTAATAGGCATCTAAATACCGTCATATGCTTATACAAGCAGTTGCATCAACGTTACAAAAAACCACTTAATTAATCAACCAAAAGACCGTGCATCGCACGGGTTGGATAAAGCCTCGTTTACTTTAATTATTGCTACAAAATTGAGAAAAAGCATTAATCAATTAATGTTGGGGTAAAGCCTTTACTCTTGTTTCGACCGATGATTTGAAAACCGGACTGAACCGGCTGCTTCAACTAGTGAACCGGACCAGAATTAGTTCGACGGCTCTTTCAGTTTTGATGCGGGTGTATCCGAGGTTAGTATGCTGCCTAATGAACCTCACAAATTACCAATGGACTCAAATGAAGCTATGCTTGTCTTACCTGCCATGTCACATTTTAAAGGAGTATTTGGCGATCCTAATTTCAGCTTAGGATGCACCTTACTCGAAAGGTTGGCCTAGGGCCTTACTATCTTTATTTGCTTTCAATAAGCTGATCATACACATGCATAATGTGTTTGATTTGTATCTAGTTTTAGTGTGTTATTGGTTCTAAAAATGTAGTCACAGGTCCAGCCAAGCAAGTCAATGCACAAAAGAAGACAAAAGATGAAAGTGGTCCCAAATTGCTGCACATCATCTGATTGTTTCTTATTGGCTGCTAATTTTGTACTAAGAGGCCAAATACTTTTATTTCCAGCTTTTACTAAACTTATGTTAAGGGTTTGAACTTTGTATCTCTATATAAGAGAGTTAGCCAAAAAACAAGATGATAATGAATATGGATAAAGTTCAGCCCCTATTTACATTAAATCTTCATTTCCTTTAGAGATTTTTGATCTTGGTGGTTTGAAGTGTTCCCTTTCCCTTTAATCTTGGTGGATTCATTTCCTTTATAGATTAAAGTAGTGGGTTCTTCCTATCTTATCTTTTTTCTACAAATTTATTTTTTTTCTTAAGTTTAAAATTCACATCAGATTTTGGTATAAAGAGCCAGATCTGTTTGTTTCTTCCCTTTTTACTTAAATTTCTCTCAATTCACACTTACCGAACACCTATTCCCTTAAAATGGCTATACCCAGAAATCATACCGTTGAAGAAGCTCAAAACATACGTCGAGATAGGCAAATTGAAGTCCTCCAAGAACAGCTTGATAAGGTTCTTCAAATGCTGGAGGTAGGAGGAGTAGGGAGAAATAGACGAAATGGTGGTAATGGAAATTTAAGTGAGGAATCTAGTGAGATCAGTAGATCCTCAAGTGAATCTGATGCTTCTTCACAAAGAAGGCGACGTAATAGGAAGCGTAGAGATGATTCAAGAGACATCAAAGTTGATCCACCAAATTCTGAANAGTAGCTTATTTTAGTGAGAAACTCAATGGATCCAAGCTCAACTATAGCACATATGACAAGGAGTTCTATGCCATGGTGCGGGCAATCGATCATTGGTCTCATTATCTTAAACCAAGGCCGTTTGTTCTATTTTCTGATCATGAAGCTCTAAAATACATTAATGGCCAACATAAACTCAACCCAAGACATGCCAAGTGGGTGGAATTTCTTCAAATGTACTCTTTTGTGTCTAAACACAAGGCTGGTTCCTCAAATGTGGTGGCGGATGCTCTTTCCAGAAGGCACTCTATGTTGTCTATTTTGGAAGCTAGAGTCCTTGGGTTCTCTTTTATCAAAGAATTATATGAATCTGATCCAGATTTTGGTCCTCTTTTATGTTCTTCTCCAAATATATCTAAAGGACCTTATGCTGTTCAAGATGGATTCCTCTTCAAAAATGGCAGATTATGCATTCCTAAAGGCTCAATTCGAGACTTGTTGATAAGAGAAGCTCACGGTGGTGGATTGGCGGGTCATTTTGGCAACACTAAGACACTAGAGATTCTGAATGAACACTTTTATTGGCCTTGTATGATAAAAGATGTTCAAGCTCTTATTACTCGTTGTTCAACGTGCCATCAAGCTAAGTCTACATTCCATAAAGGTTTATACACTCCTCTTCCTACTCCAAATCAGCCTTGGGAAGACTTAAGTATGGATTTCATTGTAGCATTACCAAGAACTCAAAGGGGGAAGGATTCTATTATGGTAGTGGTTGATCGTTTCTCAAAGATGGCACATTTCATACCATGCACCAAAACGAGTGATGCATCTATTGTAGCAGCCCTATTCTTCAAAGAGATAGTTCGTCTTCATGGAATCCCTAAAAGCATTGTTTTGGATAGAGACACTAAATTCTTGAGCTATTTTTGGAAGACGTTATGGAAGCTTTTGGGCACTAGGCTCCTATTCAACACTTCCCACCATCCACAAACTGATGGACAAACAGAAGTGACTAATAGGACTATTGGAATGCTACTAAGAAATTTGGTTAAGAAGACTCTAAAAGATTGGGATCTCAAGCTTTCTCATGCCGAATTTGCTTTCAACCGGGCTCCTAATTACTCAACGGGCAAAACTCCATTTGAAATATGTTATGGTGTTAACCCTCTCACTCCGATTGATCTTATTCCTCTCTCAATTGAGCCTAAAGCAAGCATTGAAGCTGAAACCAAGGGCAAAAAGATCAAAAGGCTGCATGAACAAGTGAAGGCCAAAATTGAAAAAGCAAATGAAATGTACAAGGCTAAGGAAAACAAGAACCGCAAGCAGCCCACTTTTTCTCCAGGTGATCTAGTGTGGGTTAATTTAAGGAAAAAGAGATTTCCCTCCAAAAGAAAGAACAAGCTGATGCCAAGAGCCGAGGGTCCTTTTAAGGTGTTGGAACGTTTTGGTGATAGTGCTTATAAAGTGGAACTTCCGGGAGATGTCTCCGTTTCTAGTACGTTCAATGTTGGAGATCTAATGCCTTACTTAGAAGATGAATACCTCGAGGACTTGAGGTCAAGTCCCAATTTAGAGGGGGAGGATGATGCGGGTGTATTCGAGGTTAGTATGCTGCCTAATGAACATCACAAATTACCAATGGACTCAAATGAAGCTATGCTTTTCTTACCTGCCATGTCATATTTTAAAGGAGTATTTGGCGATCTTAATTTCAGCCTAGGATGCACATTACTCGAAAGGTTGGCCTAGGGCCTTCCTATCTTTATTTGCTTTCAATAAGCTGATCATACACATGCATAATGTGTTTGATTTGTATCTAGTTTTAGTGTGTTATTGGTTCTAAAAATGTAGTCAAAGGTCCAGCCAAGCAAGTCAATGCACAAGAGAAGACAAAAGATGAACTCATGAAAGTGGTCCCAAATTGCTGCCCTCCTTCTAGCGCCAAAAATCTGATGTGAATTTTAAACTTAAGAAAAAAAATGAATTTGTAGAAAAAAGATAAGATAGGCAGAACCCACTACTTTAATCTATAAAGGAAATGAATCCACCAAGATTAAAGGGAAAGGGAACACTTCAAACCGCCAAGATCAAAAATCTCTAAAGGAAATGAAGATTTAAAGTAAATAGGGGCTGAACTTTATCCATATTCATTATCATCTTGTTTTTTGGCTAACTCTCTTATATAGAGATGCAAAGTTCAAACCCTTAACATAAGTTTAGTAAAAGCTGGAAATAAAAGTATTTGGCCTCTTAGTACAAAATTAGCAGCCAATAAGAAACAATCAGATGATGTGCAACAATTTGGGACCACTTTCATGAGTTCATCTTTTGTCTTCTCTTATGCATTGACTTGCTTGGCTGGACCTTTGACTACATTTTTAGAACCAATAACACACTAAAACTAGATACAAATCAAACACATTATGCATGTGTATGATCAGCTTATTGAAAGCAAATAAAGATAGTAAGGCCCTAGGCCAACCTTTCGAGTAAGGTGCATCCTAGGCTGAAATTAGGATCGCCAAATACTCCTTTAAAATATGACATGGCAGGTAAGACAAGCATAGCTTCATTTGAGTCCATTGGTAATTTGTGAGGTTCATGAAAATGTTCAGATTATTGGTTTTGCACTAATGTTAAATGTTTTAACATTATAAGTGTTAAAAGACATGTTTGTGATGATTAGTGAAGAAATCACACGTCGGATGAATTTGATAGGTTATGAGTTGTCTTTGTGAGATTAGTGACGACGTACAGTTTCGTCTCTAATTGAATCAGTGACGGAGCTATAGTGACGACTCAAATGTGGTCACTAAACAGCTTTGTGACGACTTTTTGCACTGTTAGTGACCAAACTCTTTTCGTCACTAAAGGCCGATTTTCTTGTAGTGTCATGAGTTAAGAAATATGAATTCATTTTTTGAGCAGTATTTATTGTTATAACTTTTACGTTAAGTTCGGCTCCCTTTAACTTTAAATCGTGACTCCGCCCCTAAATCCAACCTTTGCTGCCACTAAGCTCCAAACCTTATGGGTGTGCATTTGAATTTGATGTGATTATATTAAGGACTTGTGATAATACTTAGTTACGTACGTCTCTAGTGCCTCTTCCTTTGCTTATTACTGTATTAGTTTATTATTATTTATATTAATTTTACTTCATAATTGAACTTAACTACTTAAGGATACTTGTCAGATTGGCAGTTCAGTAAGTATTATCTTTTCTATATTTTTTCTGATTTTCAACCCTCAAATTTGTACGCAGCCGCGACACGGGGGAGGGGATTGAAAAGTGTTTTTGACTGCATTGATATGGTGCATTTGGTATGCAATGTTCCCATGCATGTTTTTGGTCCTCGCAAGTGCATGGAAGGAGTTGAGCTTTGTTTTGATAGATGAGTTGAGATCAATATAGAACTCATATTTGACATATAACCAATGAACCAATCATAGCCATTCATTTTTTTTTTTTTTTTTTTTTTTTTTTTTTTTATCTGCAAAGGGGTAAATCTTCAGCTAGCAAAAAAATATACGCATCGTGACGAGAATAAATCTCCTTTCTAATAGATATGCATTGTTATAGTACTCTTCGACGATTTTTTTTTTCGACGAACTTCTTTTTTTTTTTTTTTTTTTTTTTTTTAAAATTTCCGCCCAGAAGATCATATATGATCGCCCCTAAAATCACATATATTTCTAATTTTTACAAAATCACATTATGATCTCTTCACGAATCATATATGATTCTTTAGAATCATATATGATTTGTAAAAATTCATATATGATCGTAAAAATCACATATGAATTGATTTTAGACGAATCACATATGATTTTTACAAATCATATATGATTTTTCTGGGCGGAAATTTTGGAAAAAAAAAGTTCGTCAAAAAAAAAGTTCGTCGAAAGTATATAACAATGAATGTCTATAGAAAGATAATTTAATTCTCGTCGCGATGGTATTTTTTTTTTCGCGTAACGATTTACGGTTTGCGAGATATTTAATTTTTTAAAAAAGGGTGAAAGTTTATTTTTTTTTTTTTTATTTTAGTAAAAAATGAGTGACTAAAATTGCTTGATTGATTCTATGGTAAAAATTAGTTCTACACGGATCATTTCTAAGTTAGAGTTTGGCACGTCATTCTCTTCTAGTTTTTAGTTAGTTTTTTGTGAAATGGTGAAATATATTAATGAACAATATTAGCCCCAAGAAAGACTTGGAGGGTGTTAGTTTTCAAGTTGTCAATTCGCTGCTATTCAAGAGAAAACAGAGCATAGAGTAGTAACATGAATTTTACGAGTGTTTTTCAACCCAGACAATCTATTCATTCATCCTCGCTTTATAAACTTAATCAACTAGAACTAGGACAATTCTTCTTGCTTATATCTTCGATAATTCCTTTATTGTAATAAGCATGAAGGCTCTACTAACATTCTGTACAAGTGAGAAGTGGCATAAACTAAGCCATAAGAGCAGGAATTTGACATAACAAATGCTAAAGACACTCAAATAGGGGAGACCCACAGTTTATATATTTCTTACGCCGTACGATAAAATTGTGCAAAGAACATTATGATGCAAGCTCATACCATTTGCAATTTTTTTTGTAGGTCATCACCCTTTCGTTTAATTGCTTTATACGCATTTTACAAACACCCAATTTGCAGTTGGAGTTCTTGAGTCATTGTTAGTGAATCAAGCTTGTTGAAACACAATTGCATTTTTTTGGTAAAGGGTTTTTACCCTGGTAAATTATATAAATCGATTAATAACGTTCAGGCAATATGGTAAGACACCATATTGACTATACAAACACCATAATGTGCTTCCAACCGCAAACCACATAAGATTGACATGCCAATCTCATGGAACACATAAGCCTAGCTGATACATAGAAGAAAGAAAAAACAAAACGTCCATAACGAATAGGCTGAGCCAACATTTACATTACGTTACACTATCTTGAATAAGTAGACGTGATAGGTTCCATTTATTCAGAACACTATACACGGCTCGATTTCTTGAACTGGAACGTGCAAAGCTTGAGCCGAACAGTAGAAAAGATAACCTCTACAAGCTGGTCCTGTGATCATTTGCTGTGCATGAATTAATAACCAAGAGTTCCTTTCTTGCCAAATAAAATACGTAGTGGCCGCAAAAACAAGTTTATCAATGATGCTTTTAGCACAGACCTTTTCTTCGCAATAGGGGTTAGCCAAGACAAAATAGAATCCAAGGACGCCGAAACACTGTGAAAACCAGCTCTATCCATTACACCAAACCAAACCTTAGATGAGAACGAGCATTCGAAGAACAAGTGATTATGTGAATCGGGTTGTAGTTCGCATAGCGGGCATTGAAACAGGTATAAGTTAGTCGAAGTACTAACATCCCATTGTCTCAGTAAGTCTCGAGTCTTGAGCTTACACTTCATAACTAACCAAAGGTCGGATGCAATGGAGAAAACCAAACAATGCGAGTCCGCTCAGTTTCATTACCTCTAGGATGGATATCCTCCCATACAATTCCAACCGAGAAGCATTGTTCCAGCCCTCGAGAGTCCCTCCAAACCAGCGTATCACGCTTTGTTGCGTCAATAATAGGAACAGCCAGGTTATAGACGGCTGGAAATCTGGCAGCCCACTCACTCGGCCAAGTCTGAAATACAGTTGCATTAAATTCTTCAAACATGTGTTTTTCTACTCTCTGTCGCCCATACAAGATTTGGCTCTAGAAGAACTCTTGCTAATTCCCACTTGCCATGGCTTCAAAATCTGATGCAAATTTGTTTTTCTGAAGAGTTTGCATGTGTCCAAATCGTCATTTAACTATTTTGCATACAGTTATTACTAATTTAGTAATCAAGCCCTTAAAAAAGATTTCCACCTTTGCCCAGAAAACATGCCATGCAAGAATCAGTGACGCGGAGAAGACCTTGTAAGAGAGAGTTTCTTCAGAAAGACTCTAGTCTCGTGATTTTAAGACAAAAAATGAATGTAAAATTGGACTTATTTGTATGACAACTATTAACCAACATCTATAATCTTCCGGCAATTGTTACCATATTAATGTTATACCGAACAAAACTACAGGTTAAGATTCACTAAATCGGTACCAAAATACCTACAACTAAACAAACATTCTAGTCGATGCACAACCACCTAAAACAATTTCAGGCCATGTTGATGAAAGAAAAACTACATACGGAAGTCCAAGATACATAGTACATTGTTTGAGAAACATGCACCGATTTTATCACCTTCTTTGTTCCAGCAAACTTCAAAGATCCCACCACTTCCGACATAAGTTTTAACTACCTTGGCTTCTTTAACCGACCATATGTGCATGCATTTGTCCAATGATCCACTTGCCAAATACTCGCCATTGGGGCTAAATGCAACTGAATATACAGGATCCCTGCCATTTAATTTAAAAAAGAATCATTATAATCACTCTTAAAATATGTTGCTAGAAAATAGTGTTCATATGTCCGGTACAATTTTTCTATCCGCTGTTACGTACACATCTTTAACAAAGGTAACTGCATAAAAAGGATAGAACTTTGATCTCATTTTTTTCTAGGCTACAAAACCCATCACAGTCCATAAAAGAAAATATATGGTAAATTGACCTAGTAACCAGCCAAATGATGACATGGCAGCTCATGTATCATGCTGTTAGTACTGTTTGACCATATTGACATTTTCCACTGACATGGCGCCTAAAAAGTGCTATATTATTACCTTGAAGAAAAACTCGTAAAACTATAATAGTTAGTTGTGTCATGGCAACATTTTTTACCCAATGAAAATATTCAGCAATAAATAGTTAATATAAATGTTAATATAGGTTATTACCTTGAATAAAAACTCGTAAAACTATAGTATGTTATGCAATTGTTAAATCAATGAAAAACGGAAACGCATTAGAAAAGTGGTAAATGTTAATATAAGTATTGTTGTACCCATGGGCAGCTAGGCTGTGAAGAAGGCTCCCTGTTTCCACATCCCATAGTTTTATTGTAGAGTCAAATGATGCACTGTTCAGCAAAAGAAAATTCAAACAAGAAAATCTATTAGAGAACGTTGTATGAATAAATCTGAAACACCCATGACTTGCACACATATAACTAAAACTATAATTAAAACTTCTCATGGCAGCATATTACCTTGCCAGGATTAGTGGCTGGTTAGGGTTATTGGTTCCAGGACCTGTGGGACTCCACTTGATGTTATATATCTCCTGCAAATATATTTCATAAAATTTAGACGATTAAAGCTGGCTGATCATCACATTGGAAAAGTATGTAATATTAGTATTACCTTTGTATGCTCCTTCAAATCATGTAAGCAGGTATCCTGCTTCAAGCTCCATATCTATATCATGATTAATATAAGTGATCAATCCAACTGTAATAGTCAATAATTAATTATGATGCGAAAAGTTACTAAGAAATATAGGAGTAAGAAATAAGGAAAGTGGCCATTTCAAGAAGCTAATTTAGCATAAAGTAGCAAGGTGGAAGTGCATCAGGGGGCTAAAATTGTGATAGTGTAGACTGTAGCCATTTGAGGTATTGGTTAATAGGCATCAATGTGCATACAGATAACTGTAATTTATCATCATTAATGTGGTTACATTTGCTGGAATAATATAAAAAATACAAGTAATATTTATTGTTTTTACAAATGTAAATGTCCTTGCTTTAAGAACAATATAAATAAACATTCACCTTTGCAGTGGAATCGTCTGAACATGAAGCCAGAAGTTGACCAGTAGGATCCCATTTGATAGCATTAACTTCACCCTAGAATAACATTTTTAATCAATACAAAAATGACAGCTTAAAAATATCAAAAAGAAAATGGTCATGCAATAAGTAACATACCTGATGGCCCGCAAAAGTTTTAACGGGTCGATTATCTCCAACTTTGCAAACATATATCATGTTGTCAGTAGAGCACGTCGCAAAAGAGTTATTGTTGCGCCAATCGACATCAAGAGTAGGAGCTGCAATAATAATATTATAGTGGCAAAACATAGCAAATCATGTAGCAAATCAGAATAAAATACGAATTAGTTATACGAGATTTGACATTAAGGCACCTGCATGGAATTCAAACTGTTGTTTCCATTCTCCAGTCTTGATGTCCCATACAATTGCAGTTTTGTCCACACTGCCACTTAAAAGATAGTCTCCTTTCTTGTTCCACTTCAGAGAGAATATTGGCCCTTTATGTTTTGTTAACGTACTTACCAGCTCCCCTAGAGAAAATGTTAACTTATTAGAAAATAATAAGCTGCAACCTTTTCAAAGCTCCAGATCAAAATTTAATGACAAATTGCATTGATAGATCAGGTAACGAACTTTGGTCTAGAACCCTTTATTTGGCCTTATAAAAAGGCTCAAACATTCAAAGAAATTTCATTTAGGGTAATTTAATTCACTGGTTTTGAGGCGTCACTTCAACAAAACAACAGCTCCACATAAGTACAGAAAAATTGACATGGTCAAAACTGCCATGTCATCATTTTTTACCAGGTCAGATTACCTGATAGTTAGCTAATCTTTATGGGTGAAATCAGAATTAGTTAGCCAAAACACAAATTAGACCACAGATGGTTACCTCATTATGCGATTTGCCAAAATATTAATACGAAATTGTTGAACTTTCTCTTTTTATAATGCAGACATAAGCATCCAATTTCCAAAATCTATGGCAAAACCACAGAGGAAGTCTAATGCTACTTACCATCTTTACTCCAAATTCTGGCTTGTCCATCATAAGAGCCAGTTGCAAGAAGCGTACCCTCACTCTAAATAAAAGACACGACTTTATGAAAAATTGTCCGCCAATGAAAGTCAAAATCAATTAATAATATTGGAAGTAAAAAACTCACATTCCAGTCCAGTGTTGTAACATCCTTGCTCTTATCATTTGTTCTACCTCTGTAGTGTTTCAAAACAGAAACATCATAGGGCCCCTTCTGTGAATTAGAGCTACAAGGTCCATCATTAAGTGTCCAGATTCGAGCTGTGGAATCTCCAGACCTAGACATAATGAATACAAAATAAATATAAATTCAAGTTATGTGATGAATTAATATACCAACTCAACTTCACAAAAGGCTTGATGACTTCATAATTAATATTGTGTTTGATAGGTAATGTACACACCCTGATGCCAAAAGAGAACCAGCCGGACTCCATGCACAAACAAAAACCTGCCACAAACGTAAAAGAGAGTTGATAAATCATTTATGCAACCACGAAAATGTTTTTGGGAGCAAGAGTAACCTAAATCCTAAACCGAAGTCCAAATCTCAGGTACCATAATGTGAAATTTAAGATTGACCACAAGCAGACAAATCTGCTTATTAGCACCTTCTCGATATACAACGGGTGTTCAGTTAAGTAAGAGGCAGGGCTTCTAAACTGCTCATTAGTCATTACTATAAGCAAAAAAATGATGAGGAGAATCAGCAGAAGCATAAATGGCCATTCTCATAAGCAGCTTCAGGAACATATTTGACCTGCTAACTTATAATCCATCTTAAAAAATGATTCCATATAACCTGTTACTAAATATGAATACATACCATTGCATTTATTTCTTAATTTCCAGTAAAGAAAATAATACAAAGGGTAACCTTTACAAGTTAACTTCTTTAAAGTTTGGCTTTTGGAAAAATGCCTAAAATTTTAAATTTTACTTTCTATACAAAAAATATATATAAAAAAGAATATCCTATTCACTGGTCAAAGATATGATCATAAATTATCAAATAAAAGTAAATATACTAAAGTCAAATACTCAATTCCCATTTTTAGACACTGAATCAAAATGAAATCTTGAAATATAGGTACCAAAATTAAAGCGAGTTTTAGGGATATACACAAACCTCAGAGGTATGACCTTCTAAAACGGTCACGTCAGAGTTGGGAATAAGAGAAGACGACAATTTTGTGTCAATTTCCATTGGTTCCGGTCCTATTTCACATTGCAAGACACGTATCAATGAGTAATAAAAGACAAATAATACTCATTTTATTCACATTGGTTTTAGTTAATAAGTCTGTCAATAATGTATATTACCTTCTGTGATCGCATTTTCTTCAAGTTGGACTCGTATCTTCTCCTCGTCACGTCTACCATCAGCAATATCCTCATTCTTCTTTTCTTTGTGTTTACCCTTATCCTTTTCCCTTTCCCTTTCCCTTTCCCTTTCCNTTGGACTCGTATCTTCTCCTCGTCACGTCTACCATCAGCAATATCCTCATTCTTCTTTTCTTTGTGTTTACCTTTATCTTTTTCCCTTTCCCTTTCCCTTTCTCTCTCTCTGTCCCTCTCTACCTTCTCTTTCTCCAACTCGCGTTCTCTATCTCTTTGTTGTTTTTCCTTTTCTTTTTCTCGATTATTTTCAATCTCCATTTGATTTTTCCTTTCTTTTTCTCGAATATGTTGTCGTTCCTGCTCTTCTTCCTTTTCTCGCATATGAACCCGTTTTCTTTCTCTTTCTCTAATTTGTTCCTGTTCATGTTCCTTTTCTCTGTCCCTGGCATGCTCTTTCTCCCTTTCTTTAGCATGTTCTTGCTCATGTTCACGTGCTGAATTGGCAATGTCTTTGTTTTTTTCTCTGTTTTTAGCTTTCTGAAGGGACTGCTTCTTTTCCTTTATCATTTGTTGTAGTTCATATACATCCTTTGTGATAAGGTCAATTGGTTGTATAAAAGAGAAATCTTCATCAATGTCAGAATCATTCTGGAACCGAACAGACCCATTAGTCAGATAAACAAAACAATAAAGTATCACAAACAAGAAAACTAATAAGATAGTAACAGTGCTTACACAAGTTAGGTTTGCTTCAAGCTCAAGATACTGAATTCCTTTCTGCACAAATGTAACAAGAGCACCAGGTGGAACTACATTTCCATCTATTGTACTTTTATTCAGTGCAGCCTCATAACCTAATGTGAAGGCAGTATGCGTGAAACCTGAAATAAACTACAGAGTTATTATTAATTATTCAAAAACGTATATTATAATATAAAAGGCCAAGATACAAAATCAGCAGGTGATGTATATTAGGCATCGATCAAAAATTCAATTGGCTATAAAAAAAACTTTATTGATGTAAATCAGGGTAAGAGATTTGCCTGGCTGGCTGGCTATGGAATAAGTATGCTTATAGGCATAAAAATTCCTATGGTACATTTTAAGTCTTAGAGCTAGCTAAGTTTGCAAACCTAAAGTGACTAAGAACGTCTTAAAATTAGGACCCGTAAGTGCTGTTATTCAGTGAGACCTTTCTTGCTAAAAATATGTATTCAAAAGCTCTTTGAAGTATTTTCTTATGCAAATTTCACTGTTCCTATTCCAGCTTTAAGTAGAATCCATGTCCCTACATAATTGGGTAACAAATTTGATTTATGTTCACAATTATCATTGTTTCCACTTCAGGAGATCAAGACCTATGTAAAACCTATATCCTTAAAAACAATTTGGGTAGTTATGTCAACTTAGCCTCACAATACCAAAAAAAAACAGACCCAGACACGACACTTCAAAAACATGAACCATAAGCAAGTTACCCAAAACTCTAATCACCTACAAATATGGTTTACAAAAGTTAACTTTAAAATGAAGAACTAACAAAGTTGATAACCTAAAAACTGTCTGCCACACAACACCTTACTGTCTCTAATAGAATTTTGAGTCATTTACTTAATGACAAAATCCTATGTTATCTACTACACTCGATGCGCCAATGAGTACATAACTCTTATAGTACATAGTAGGGTACCCGCGCATTGCGGCGGCGGGTACCCCTGTGATTAAAGTCAGGCACCAACAAAATAACAATGACAATCTGATTAATCCGAGAAAAACAAGAAAATGATCCCGGTCCAGCCCGGTTCACCCGTTTTTACCGGTTCCGACGGTCCTCTCAAGTTCGTTTTTGGACGGCTTTTATTGGCTAGCCGAACCGGTGACGACTCCGGTTCCCGGTTGAACCCGTTGGTCCAGTTTTTAAAACCATATGTACCATCAACTTGTTTGCATATAAATTGTATGAAGCTTTGTGAGTTTTATTAGTTTGTACAATATGTATAATAAAAGGTATTTTTCATTTTAGGGGTGTTTTAAAAATAACATTTATTAGAAGAGTTGAAAAGTCAATAGGAATTGAAAATGGTTATAGACCTTTTTTTCTTATATTAAATTGGTTATAGACCTTTTTTTCTTATATTAAATTACAACGTATTTTTTTAATTAATTTTTTTTAAACATGTTTACAAAAAGTGCTTTAAGGTGTTGTAACTAATGCTATTATAGCTATACTTATTAAAATTTGCATTTATTTATTATGAGTATGATGCAAGCTATTGATTTCATAGCAAAACCAACACAATTCCATAACAAGTAAGTTTGTTGGCTTAATATTTTAAGACTTCCATTTTGGGAAGGTCCCAAATGCTTTATAATGAAGTAGAGATAGAGATAACCACTTAAGCGTGGCCTAGTGGCGAAAGGGTTTGTGATTATCACTCTAAAATGTGTGAGGTCTCAAGTTCAATTCCTACTAGGTGCAAACAACCTTAGGCTTTACCTGGTTTGAGTCTGTGTGGCGGTGGGTTCAAACCCCGTGGATTAGTCGGCCAAAAAGGTCGGAAATCATGGTTACCAAAAAATAAAAATAAATAAATAAAATAAAAAAATAAAATAAAAAAGTAGAGAGAGATTGTAAGTATTACAGCAGCGCAGTTAGCAATATCCGGTTTGCAACTAAGCAGATTTAGGACTTTTAAGTCATGTTTATTGGGTGAGAGTGTAAGACCTTTGTTTTACGCAGACAGTTAAATACATGATTCACAATCTTTTTTTTCTGCAACATTACTTCATTTACAGAAAAAGTATTTACATTAATAAAATATCACTGTTCCATTTCAAAACTGAATTATAAACAAAATCCTTTGTAAAATTCGGGTAATGTTTAACTGATCAACGAGAAAGAGGCCCTACTCACTACAAAGGAATACACCACAAGATCGAACTCCAAAAATCACAAACAGAATTTTCCTTCTCACTAACACCACTTTGAGAAGTTATATCATAAGTTACTCAAAACTCTAACTGTCTACCAATATATTTCACTAAAAAATGTATTTCAATTCAATATCTAGTAACGTGAATACGTGATAGATTCCCTAAGAACTATCTGTCATACAACTCCTTACTCACTGCTACAATTATAAATCAATAGACCATTAGTCCATTCCTAACGACAAAATCAAATGTTATGAATACTGCTATTTCACTGCCTAGCTGACTAGCTGTGGAGTAGGTATGCTTTTAGTTGTACGCATAAAACTCTTATAACATTAAAAGTACTAAACCCGGTCATTGTTATGATTTCATAAATGCCACAGCTTGCATTTCTTTTAAGCACCTTACTCCTATGACCATTGAGTCGTGTTTATTTGTAGACCTTATATTAAGCACGTCATAGCCACCATTAACATATTTCACAATCTCCTATGACCTATCTCAAGTAACTTACATTGATTTCGAGGAATTTTTGTGTCTGGTAAAATTTCAAGTCATTAGCCATTCTTAATGACGAATATCCCATGCTTTTTACTACAACCTACTCTCTAATCATAATTACAGATTCACCTGTTATAACTACTGCTATTTCACTGCCTAGGCTAGTTATGAAGTGGGTATGCTTTTAGTTATAGGCATGAAACTCTTATTACAATATAAGTTCAAGAGCGAGTAACTATTATGGTTCACAAAGATAGAACAACTAAGCACCCTGCTCAATGGACCCTAACTCGGGTTATTCAGAAATACCTTTCACAATATCTATACCATCTTATAATGCATAAAGGACTTCTATAATTAGTATACTTAATTTTAAGCCTTACAAGTTTAGAAGCTTAAAGTACAAGTTCTTCAAACACATCAAACACAATTAATACCATAAATGAATATAATTAGACATTTACAAATTTAGAAGCTTAAAGTACACACCACTTTTTAATTCTAACATACAATTAACACTAACATTAAATACAATAAATAAAACATTAATTACATTAAATACCATTAATTAACTGGTCAATAAATACAATTAATCCAATTATTAAAACACCTCCTACATAAGAAATACAAATAATCAAGCATATTGTACAACCAACTTAAACACAATTCTCGCATTAAATGTCACTAATACAAATAATAAAATAAATATTCAAGCCCGAACGAGCAACGGGCCAAATGGGCTCGAGCCCGAACGGGCACGGGCCAAACGGGCTCGAGCCTGAACGGACACGAGCCAACGGGCTCGAGCCCGAACGGACACGAGCTAAATGAAAATTTTGATATCCGTAAATTTATTGTCAAAAAGAACAAAATAAACTAAAATATATGATTCACCGGAAAATTTTATTTTAGGGTACCCGCAGCTGCAACGCGCGGGGACCTTGCTAGTTATTTATAATCTTTGAAGTGTAATAAAAGGGCTGGTTGAAAGCAATGTTTTGGCTGGTAAAGTTTTATAAATTACTAGTCATGATCAACAATGGTTGAAAATGAATTATGCTGGCTAATAGCTTTTTGACAATGGTTGAAAACGAATAGTGTTTGAGATCGGTAGTAATTGTGACCAAATGAACGACCGCTAGCCAAATGAGTGACCAAATGACTTTGTCACCTCAACGTTATTTCAGTTTCTCTCTCTAATATCAAATATATATAATAAAGTGACTGCAGTTTCTACATATAATGGGTGTATCCCAATTCTTGAAAATTCAAAAATCTTGAAAACTTAAAACTAATGCAAACTTGAAACTTAAAATCAGGAAACACACGGTTTGAATTGAATTGAAGCACGGATCGAAAGACACGGTTCGTAATATAGGAATGTATTTATAATCTAAGAGTTGAGTTTGAGAGAAAAGCAGTAAATGTTGTTAATAAAAATTTTATTATCTACGTGTTATCTTAGGTAACTAATTAATCACAATTTAATATTTTCATTCGCTCATTTAGAATTTAAATCTTAATTCAGAATTTTGTTCTCCATTCATTCTAATCTTTGAGTTATCTCTTTCTTTCTCATCTTTCAAACCACCTTGCTTTCTTTGAAGCTAATACTATGTTTAAGGCGGCTCATCGGGTGAAAACCGGACTGGATCGAGAAAAACCGGACCGGACCGAGACCAAAGTCAGCAAAAAACCTAGACCCAGACCAGACCGAATGTGGTCGGTCCGGTCCGGTCTCGCTCCAAATAGGCTAAATGTCCGGTTTTTAAGCCGGACCGGACCTGTAACACCCCGCCTACTCGGACCACAATATTGTCCGCTTTGCCCGCAGGCTCACGGCTTTGCTTTGTGGCCCTCATGTGAGACTTCCCGGCAGGTCACCCATACCAGTGCTACTCTCACATGAGCACGCTTAACTGCCAGTTCCTAAGAACCCCACTCGCAGTAGACCACAAAACGCGTTGTGTCTAGTAAGGCCAAGATATTACTTATATACCCAGCATCACTCCAAGCCTCAACCGATGTGGGATTTGCCTAGGGTGTTACAATCACCTACCCTTAGGGACTCATCGTCCTCGTTGAGGTTTGCCCCAACCATCCTGAACGGCTTTGGAGTGGCTCTGATACCACTTGTAACATCCCGCCTACTCAGACCATAATATTGTCCGCTTTGCCCGTAGGCTCACGACTTTGCTTTGTGGCCCTCATGTGAGACTTCCCGGCAGGTCACCCATACCGGTGCTACTCTCATATGAGCATGCTTAACTGCCAGTTCCTAAGAACCCCACTCGCAGTAGACCACAAAACGCGTTGTGTCTAGTAAGGCCAAGATATTACTTATATATCCAGCATCACTCCAAGCCTTAGCCGATGTGGGATTTGCCTAGGGTGTTACATATAGGGGGAAAGAGATTATGACAGCTATGAATGCTAGGTTCAAAATTGATATCTCATATTCTCAAACTTGGCGAGCTAAATGTTATGCTTTGCAATTGTTGAGAGGGATTCCTGAGGAGTCGTTTTTCGAACTCCCTTTGTATTTCCACAATTTGAAACTAAAAACCCAGGCACTATCACACACATAGAAACTGCCGATGAAGATAGATTTGAGATTTTTTTTTCTTGCCATGGGTGCTGCGGTAAGTACCACTTTTTACAAACAAATAAGTGTATTTTCATGCTATCTATTTATTATGCTAATTATAAACAGATATATTTATGTAGATTCATACATTTGAGTCACACATGCAACCATTGATTATAATAGACGATGCACATCTTAAATGAGAATTTTTGGTACAATGTATCTAGCAGTTGCAATGGATGGTAATAATCAGATTCTGCCACTTGCATACGGAATGGGAAAGTTTGCCACTTGCAAACACCCACTAACTATGACCAACACATTAAGATCTAACAAAATGTAATCAAATTCAAAGTTTATTAAGTTAACTCATTTTCTAGCTCGAGACTTTCTTTATTGTGATGGTTATTTCTCATATATAAACAAATAAGCCATTGTTGTTTCCTCCTTCATAGGACTCGTAGCAGTCTTACCTCTTAAATTACACAAGAATGAGAGCTTACATCAACAAGTTTAATACTTTATCAGTCATTAATACCTATTTCAGTATCTATTTTATTAAAAACTAAAAACGAAAATTAAAGATGTCATATTCTTGCTACAATCTATGTCAAACTAACTGTATTATGTTCTTCTTATTCAATTTTTTATAATAACTACACTCTCATTCAAATTATACACGTAGATTAAAACCTATATACATGACCACAAGTCCACAACATATGCATAACAATAACTCACGTTCATGAAGAAGAGTGTGCCAGTCATAGACCCATTACAGTTACTATAACAATTCAACTGATCTTAAGTCTTAACAACAATACAAGAGCAAAATAGTAACTTTATACTAATTTGACCATCATTCGTAAAACATATCGACATCAATAACTCTAAACAAACAAATGAAATCTATTCAATGTCGCTAAACATGCATAATTTTACATAATTCCAAAAACCCCAAATCTTCATAACTAACCCTAATTCGGGAAAACCCCCAATTCTAAAAAATTAGCCAATTCAAATGAAACCCTAATTAAAAAAAAACACTAATTCAAAGTTTAATCTTGATTAACATAATTTTTGTATGAATCATACGTACCAAAATTGAATGTTTATCCATGATTCGTCCTTAAATAGAGAGAAATTATACCGCGGGAAAACCCCCAATTCGTAAAAATCCCTAATAAAGCGACGTGTCCTTCCCCTTTGCGGATTTCATGTTTCCCCTTTGCGAATAAACTGTCATCTGTGTTGTCTGCTTTGGGAAAAAATCGCAAGGTTTGTGAGGCGAAGTGTATTATAAATCGAAAGTCTGGAATATAAGTGTTTTTAAAAAAATCGAAAACTTTCGATTTTTTAAGAAATATCGAAAGCTTTTTGATATTTTTATTTAGGGTTTTTCTAGCTTATGCCCTAGGGCACAAGATAAAAAAGAAAAAAAAAAATACTAGAGACCCACAAAAATGGACTTAGAGATCCATAAAATATGTATTTTTTTATGGGTACTTTAGTACTTTTTGTCTTTCTTATCTTGTGCCCTCGCCCTTAGGACACAAGATAGAAAAACCTTTTAAGAAATATCAAAAACATTTCGATTGTTTTAAAATTTCACAAATGGTCTAATTGTTTGCGGATTTTATGGGTATTCTTGTTTTTCGAGAAAAAAATGAGATATTTTGTGAAATAGATTTGAAAAATTAAGTAGTTTTGTGAATTTCCCAATAAAAAAACAGTAGTTGGTGACATTGTGGGGGTAAAGACAATTAAATAGTACAATTAAAAAACATTTAATCTTTTCAAACTAATAAAAAAAACAGTATTTGGTGTGTCAGAGAGGTGGGTGTGGACTAAGGGTGAGCAAATGGACCGGATGGACCGGACCGACCGACAAAACCGACCGGACCGGACCGACCGACCACATTCGGTCCGGTCTTTGGTCTAGGCTTTTTGGCTAATTCGGTCCTTGGTCCGGTCCGGACCGGCCGAAAAACCAAAAAAACTTGCCAAAATATGCCTAATTGGACCGGACCGACCGAAGACCGGACCGGACCGAACCGGACCGAGCCGGACCGACTACATTCGGTCTCGGTCTTGGTCCAGGTTTTTGCCTTAATTCGGTCTTTGGTCTTGTCGGTCCGGTCCGGTCCGGTCCAGTCCGAGACCGATGCTCACCCTTAGTGTGGACTTGCTCATCCCTCGCCATGCCAACATGGCATCTCCTCATGGCTACTCACCACACCTTCTTAACCTCCTCATCTCTCTCCTTACTCGTCTGCACGGCGAAGCATTGCTACTGACCATATGTATTTTATTTTTTATTTTTTTTTTCCTTTTGTGAGTGGGATATAAAATAAAGGTGTAAGTGGCGGGCCTCAAATGAGTAAGTTGTAGTTAGTTGTGAGTGAAGGGGGTTGTAAGGGGAGGTTTGTTAAGATGATGTGGCACCCCGTAGGGCNCTAATAAAAAAAACAGTATTTGGTGTGTTAGAGAGGTGGGTGTGGACTAAGGGTGAGCAAATGGACCGGATGGACCGGACCGACCGACAAAACCGACCGGACCGGACCGGACCGACCACATTCGGTCCGGTCTTCGGTCTAGGCTTTTTGGCTAATTCGGTCCTCGGTCCGGACCGACCGAAAAACCAAAAAAACTTGCCAAAATATGCCTAATTGGACCGGACCGACCGAAAACCGGACCGGACCAAACCGGACCGAATACATTCGGTCTCGGTCTTGGTCCGGGTTTTTGCCTTAATTCGGTCTTCGGTCTTGTCATGCCAACATGGCATCTCCTCATGGCTACTCACCACACCCCCTTAACCTCCTCATCTCCTCCTTACTAGTATGCACGGCGAAGCATTGCTACTGACCATATGTATTTTATTTTTTATTTTTTTTCCTTTTGTGAGTGGGATATAAAATAAAGGTGTAAGTGGCGGGCCTCAAATGAGTAAGTTGTAGTTAGTTGTGAGTGAAGGGGGTTGTAAGGGGAGATTTGTTAAGATGATGTGGCACCCCGTGAGGCCCGAATGAGTAAGTTTTCTTATTCACCACACCCACCCCTCTTAGTTGGGGTAAAGACAATTAAATAGTACAATTAGAAAACATTTAATCTTTTCAAACTAATAAAAAAACAGTATTTGGTGACTTAGTGGGGGTCAAGTCAATTAGTACAATTAGAGAACAATGAGCAGATGGCGTGTTT
Organism: Artemisia annua; assembly: GCA_014162995.1. NCBI lineage: Eukaryota > Viridiplantae > Streptophyta > Magnoliopsida > Asterales > Asteraceae > Artemisia > Artemisia annua. Next base: position 44,490 of record LBNU01026539.1, on the reverse strand, counting down.
GGTCTCAAATGTTACTCGATGTGATTCTTAGTGTGTTGCAATGGGTTTAAAAATTTCTAATCTATAAAATAACGTTCGTTGTTTCAAGTGTCTCTCGCAACTATCGATTCGATCCCTATCTCCACCTAGCTTTCCATTGCCTCCCAAAATCAAACTCATTTCGAACCCATGTCGACATACTTTCTTCCCGACAAGAACACATGCTACAACCCAACCGCAACAAATTATGATAACAATGTTCAAACCGAAGAACAAGAAGCTTACAACGACCTCCAGAAACAACTCGACCACCTTTACAAAACTCTCCCAAAAGACAAAGGATGGAAAAACGAATACATCTATCTTTACAAGAACTTTTGGCTTGGCCCTAATGTGATCAAAGGCCTATTATTGATCCAGACCTGCTTCAAACCCGAACCCACCGACATCTTCTTGGCTACATTCATGAAATGTGGCACCACATGGCTCAAGGCCCTCATGTTTGCAATCTCTAACCGTCATCGTTATGAGTTTTCCAACCACCCTCTACTAAGCATCGGACCCCAAAGTGCATTCCCCTTCCTTGACACACAAATTTACCTCGACCACACTATAACAAAATTTGATCACCTCCCTAAACCTCGACTTTTCGCTACACATCATCCTCGTGAGTTATTACCAACATCTATGACATCACCAGTGTCTCCATGCAAGTTTGTTTACGTGTGTAGGGATCCAAAAGACGTGTTGATTTCAAAATGGGATTTCATGAATAAATTTCGGTCGAAAGATTTAGTACGAGTCGTTCTGCAATGGTGTTTCTGAGTATAGTCCATTTTGGGACCATGTGTTGGGCTATTGGAAAGCAAGCAAAGAGTCACCTAATAAAATCTTGTTTTTGAAGTACGAAGATATGAAGAAGGAGCCAATTGTGGAAGTGAGGAAGCTTGCGGCATTTATGGGGATGGCGTTTACCACGGAAGAGGAGGAAAAAGGGGTGGTGGAAGAGATTGTTAAGTTTTGTAGCTTTGAGAATTTAAGTAGTTTGGAGGTGAATAAGAGTGGCAGACAGAGGTTTACGGTGCAAGAGACTATTGAGAACCGGAATTTCTTCCGAAAAGGGGTGGTCAGAGACTGGGAAAACTATTTGACAGCGGAGATGAAAGACCGGATTGATTCCATCACCAATGATAAGTTGAAGGGTTCAGGGTTGACACTAGGTCTCACCAAATAATGATACTAATATTTTAGGTTTATGTGTTATGGATATTGACATATTGTTTGTCACGAATAAGATACATGTATTAGGTTTGTATGTTGCAATCAACTCTTGTTATTTTCGGTTAATAANACTATAACAAAATTTGATCACCTCCCTAAACCTCGACTTTTCGCTACACATCATCCTCATGAGTTATTACCAACATCTATGACATCGCCAATGTCCCCATGCAAGTTTGTTTACGTGTGTAGGGATCCAAAAGACGTGTTGATTTCAAAATGGGATTTCATGAATAAAATTCGGTCAAAAGATTTAGTACCCATTTCATTTAATGAAGCGTACGAGTCGTTTTGCAAAGGTGTTTCTGAGTATGGTCCATTTTGGGACCATGTGTTAGGCTATTGGAAAGCAAGCAAAGAGTCACCTGATAAAATCTTGTTTTTGAAGTATGAAGATATGAAGAAGGAGCCAGTTGTGGAAGTCAGGAAACTTGCGGCATTTATGGGGATGGCGTTTACCACGGAAGAGGAGGAAAAAGGGGTGGTGCAAGAGATTGTGAAGCTTTGTAGCTTTGAGACTTTAAGTAGTTTGGAAGTAAATAAGAGTGACAGACAGAGGTTTATAGCGAAAGAGACTATTGAGAACCAGAATTTCTTCCGAAAAGGGGTGGTCGGAGACTGGGAAAACTATTTGACAAAGGAGATGAAAGACCGGATTGATTCCATCACCAGTGATAAGTTGAAGGGTTCAGGATTGACACTAGGTCTCACCAAATAATGATAATATTTTAGGTTTTTATTATGGATATTGACATATTGTTTGTGACGAATAAAATACCTGTATTAGGTCTCCCCAACTCTTGCTATTTTTCGGTTAATAAGATACATGTATTAGGTTTGTATGTTGCAATCAACTCATTTACTCATTTGGTTGTTGGAATAGTATTCTAATGATTTGCAGATGCCAATTAGTGATCTTGTGGCATATAAATGCCTCACGCGTTCATATTTATTGGTGCAGGTGTAATCGATATATGTTGTCTAAAAGAAAATTATGTTCTAGTCACTACTTACAAGATCTAACAATGTGGCATCAGCGAACTCAATTTAAGGAAGAGCTTGAACTCTGAAGTATCTCTGAATTTTGATTTCTCGAGTTCAAGAACACCATGTAATAACATGACATAATTAGGAACTAAAAAATGCCTGCTAGCTTTAATCTAACATTTGGTGTTGAGCAATAACCTTAATGATTATTATCGCTACATCTTTGTGCAATACTGGGCCGTCCCATTGATTTGGTTGGCCCGGTGCAAAACTACGAATGTAGCCCCGTAAATCACCAAAAGCTTAACATTATGGAAAATAAAAATGAGGCCCTGTAAATCTACCTCTTTTATTCTTTTGAATATGTATGGTGTTGGCCTTTATTAGATCAAGTTTGATGGTATTTAAAAACGCCAGTAAAAATTCAAAACAAAATATATATACTTAACACATGTATAAAACTATAAACACTAATGAACATATACTAAATTGGAGGCTCCTCACAAATGGTGGCTCTGTGCAGCTGCCCCATTTACACATGGTATTCACCGTCTTTGGTGCAAAACTTCATTGTACTCGTGACAAGAAAGATTCTGACATGTGCCAAACAACAAAGTTACTCTTTCAAACAATAAGAAAAAGAGTTATATAATTAACCGGCGAGTAAAATAAAACCCACTTGAACGCAATTGGGACAACCAGTCTCAACAGAGCAGCAACACGATGCCTTAAATTGTTTTCGTCTACTCTAGTAAATTGAAATGCCACATGTCTCTTACCAATTTTCATATCAATCAAGTTTTTTGCTGTTTCAGCAAAGATAGTGTCTTGAATGTCCTATCCAGTGCTTATATTATGTGTTTAACTTGTTTCAAAGGAAAACTAATCTTGACCAATGAACCTTTATTGTAATTATGATAGTCTTTTCATATCTTGTGTCTTCTTTTTTAATTGTTGATTTCCTGTTGATGTAGGTTTCCTTGAAGACCGAACGTGAGAAGAAGAAAGAGAAGTACTTTCTATCTTTTATATAATAAAAGAATTACATCATTTCGGAGTGTTTTTGCAAAACCCTTCTCATTGAAAAAAAAATTAGACCAATAGTAGAGCTCGATTTTGCCACGTAGGCGAAATCGAGTAATATGATTGGTCAATAGAAAGTCAAAATTAAATTGATTTTGGTCAAACTTAATAAATTTGGTGGAGAAATTTGGTTAAGAAAAAAATGCATAAAAATAAAGGTGTCAAATTTATGAAAACAAAAACTTAAAAAAAGAGAAAGTAATTAATAAAACTTTAGTGGTTGAATTTTAAATAAATTCTATAGAGCTAAGTGTAAAATTACGAGTTTCCATATTTTTTAATAACTTTAGAAAAAACACACATAACCCCTTACACTTTGCCTTATACTTTATAATATTAACTTTGTTTAAAATTACATGAGTATTAGTATTAGTTTTTAGACTTTCATCCATTAAAATTACAAAATTTGATAAATATGTGAATTAGTTTTAATATTGTCAGTTTTAGACTTTATCCATTAGAATATTTTTTCAAATAAGGACTCATGTTATTCTATTTAAAAGTTTAATTTATGCACACACGGGTTTGAATATTAAATACGGCTAAATTATTAGTAATGGGAATATAAATATCAAATGGTAAGCATGAGTTACTGTGATATGAAAATAAATATACGCGATTCTACTTATAACAACGACTCATGAAATTGTTATTTAACATTTATATATGAATATCCATAAAAACATTTTAAAAACTTTACGGAGCATATTTTAACTTCATTAACGCTCATTATGTGCTACTAAACTCGCACATTTTGTACAACATGATATCAATAGTTAAAGTTAAACAATATCATCAACATCAATCTTAGCATGTTTGTCAGTTCAAAACGTTATACAAAGCTAATTTACTCATTTTGACAAGTGATATGCTCTACTAGGCTGCACCTTCTATTTTCTATTACTTTAGCAGAAAGTGTATTGTGCGCGTTGTTAAGTCCGAAAGAAATGAAGGAAAAAAAGTGTACGTTTTGTGCCAATAGTTTGATTATTAGCTGATTGATGTTTCTTTCAGGATGTTTTATATACGAGTTGGTCCTTATGCGTTATTTATTCAAACTTGACACATTAAGAGACTGGGAATACAAGTTCATCACCAAGTATGCTAAACTAGGAACCATAAAAACCCCCGAAACTACACCTGATGCATCAACTACGGATTTACTTTGAAGGTTATTTAGAATATATATTTGCTATAATAATTTGCTTATATGGTATATGTGTTTATTGAATTTTAAAACCAAGTTGTCTTTTGAATTTTCATATACTTAAACGGCTAACTCACATAATCCCAAGTTAACGTTATATAAATGCCTTTGTCTCAGGCATTAATATGTGTTGCATTAATATAGAATAACAAATCTCACAAGTATTTGATGAGTTAATTGCTTTTGAATTTGTTGTAATATAGAATAACGATGATCTAGAAAGAGATGTAACTAATGTGTCTCATTCACTTGAAAATCTGCTGCGAAAAGAATGAGCCGATTTACTAAAGTAGGACTTGCTTAAGTTATTGGAGTTCGGGACTGTTATTTTCTACTAATTATAGTAAGTTTTTAAAGGGTTTTGGGACCGTCTTAATAGTTAGATTCAGTGGTGATTAGGATTGTTTTAATGGTTGTCTTAATAGTTATTAAAGGGTTTTTATGACTGTTTTAATTGAAGAATTCAATGTGTTTGGGGCTGTTTTTAATAGCTGAATTGATGGGTGCTTGAAACTGCCTTGAAAGCTGAATTTAATTGTGTTTGAGACTATTTCAATTGCTAATTTTAGGGGTGTTTGGAACTGTAATAATAGCCGAATATAGGGGTGCTCCGACAGTTTTTAATAGGCATTGTTATTGTAAAATAAATTTGACTTATACTAAATTAATAGATGTAAAGTTCAAAACATTTTAAGACAATATATTCGGTATTAAATACATGATAAAATTTTTATGTCAAAACCCCGTGCGTGCACGGGTATTATAACTAGT
>LBNU01026539.1:21976-38863 GCA_014162995.1 Artemisia annua | reverse complement strand
AGGTTTCCTTGAAGACCGAACGTGAGAAGAAGAAAGAGAAGTACTTTCCATTGAGGAAGTATGCTATCAAGGCTTAGGGTAGATAAAGTATTCATGCTCATGTCACTTGAATTTTGAACTATGTTTTATCTACATTATATTAATGTTTTTGGACTAAGTTGAGTTTTGTAGCTTGATCTATATATGGAATCATATTACTTTTGTTGTACTTCTTTTGCCTAAGAGCTCTACTCTGATCATTGTTGCAACTTGTTACTTTGTTGATCCACATATGGTTTTTAACATGTAAAATCATCCCCTAAGAGCTCATTTTTTGCTTCATAGTCTGCGGGGACGAGTTTTTGGAACAAGTTTGTTGCTAGTGAAGTTTACAGAAGATTGGTCTATATTTATTTATTTATTTATTTATTTATTTATTATTATTATTATTATTATTATTATTATTATTATTATTATTATTATTATTATTATTATTATTATTATTATTATTATTATTATTATTATTATTATTATTATTATTATTATTATCTTTGAAGTGTAATAAAAGGGCTGGTTGAAAGCAATGGTTTGGCTGGTAAAGTTTTATAAATTACTAGTCATGATCAACAATGGTTGAAAATGAATTATGCTGGCTAATAGCTTTTTGACAATGGTTGAAAACGAATAGTGTTTGAGATCAGTAGTAATTGTGACCAAATGAATGACCGCTAGCCAAATGAGTGACCAAATGACTTTGTCACCTCAACGTTATTTCAGTTTCTCTCTCTAATATCAAATATATATAATAAAGTGACTGCAGTTTCTACATATAATGGGTGTATCCCAATTCTTAAAAATTCAAAAATCTTGAAAACTTAAAACTAATGCAAACTTGAAACTTAAAATCAGGAAACACACGGTTTGAATTGAATTGAAGCACGGATCAAAAGACACGGTTCGTAATATAGGAATGTATTTATAATCTAAGAGTTGAGTTTGAGAGAAAAGCAGTAAATGTTGTTAATAAAATTTTTATTATCTACGTGTTATCTTAGGTAACTGATTAATCACAATTTAATATTTTCATTCGCTCATTTAGAATTTAAATCTTAATTCAGAATTTTGTTCTCCATTAATCTTTGAGTTATCTCTTTCTTTCTCATCTTTCAAACCACCTTGCTTTCTTTGAAGCTAATACTATGTTTAAGGCGGCTCATCGGGTGAAAACCGGACTGGATCGAGAAAAACCGGACTGTTCCGAGACCGAAGCCAACAAAAAACTTAGACCGAGACCAGACCGAATGTGGTCGGTCCGGTCCGGTGTCGGTCCAAATAGGCTAAATGTCCGGTTTTTAAGCCGGATCGGACCTGTAACATCCTGCCTACTCGGACCACAATATTGTCCGCTTTGCCCGCACATTAATTCAACCTAAATATCACTGTTTCCACTTCAAACAATAACTAAAACTTATAACCTTCACGAAAGTCACTTAATTTCATCATTCTAACCTCCAAAAACCACACAAAATTTACCATTTCCCCATTATCTCCACTTACGAAAACACGAAACATAAAATAAAAAATTACCCACATAAAAATCACATCCTTATAACATAACACAATCCATTAACTCATGCATTACTTAATCCACCACAGTAAAAGCAAAATCATCACAAATTTAACTAATTTCAACTAACCTAACCCTCAATTCACAATCTATCCATCCAAAACATTAATAAGTACGAAACCTGGTCATTTTTAAGATTTCATAAATGTCACAATTTACATTTCATTAAGCACCTTGCTCCTAGGACCCTTAAGTCGGGTTCATTCGTGGAAACCATTCTTTGAGCACACGATACGGTAAAAGTCACATATAAAAATAACATACTTTCATAAATATCACCGTTCACATTTCACACCACAACCACTATCCAAAAAATTTATTTTATAAAATAAATAACTTAAACCTGTATCTTCGACGAAAGTCGTGTAATTTCACCAATTTAGCCTCTAAAAACCACTAAAAGCTAAAAAAAATCAATCAGAAACCAAAAAATGCTAAAAAATGCCCTAAAAATATCAACTTTATGACAAAAATCAAATCTTTATTACATAATTCAATCCAATTAACTCATGCATTACTTAATCCACCCCAAATTAACCTAATTTCCACTAACCTAACCCTAAACCACATAAAAATCAAATTTTAGCAAACCCAAATCATAAAAACACATCTAATTAATCATTCAACAACTGAATTAAAATAAAACATTAGAAAGGGGCAAAATTGGATAAGAAATAACCTGATTCATGAAGGTAACGGTAGACTAAGTAATTCAGCTCTTGTGAATTGATGTTAATCATTGTTAATTTTTTGCTAATTTATTGACATGAAAAAACCCTAATTTTATATAATTTGGGGGGTTTTTTTTTATTGGAATGAGGGGTTTTGGGGAGTGAAAAGTGGTTAAATGGGGGAAAAGAGGTGTGGATTGAATTCGGGTATTTTTTTTAGTGGTCGGGTTGTGGAATTCGGTTCAATTTTGTTGTATCCGGGTATTTTTAAGTTATTTTTTTTTTTAAATAGAAATGATACTTATAGATCTTTCCACTTAGGAGGTGTTTGGTATGTTGTAGTTAAAGCCGAAATTGAAAAGATATTCATTGAGGTGAGATCCACAGCAAACCTACATTCTTTAAAGAACAAACCAGCGAATCCTGACCCTTCATTCTGCTTTCATCCAATGGCTCTGATCATCCACACAATTACAAAGCAAGGGCAAAAATGTAAACATAATCTCTTTCCAGCTCATTTTCTTCTAAAAAATTAGTCCCCAATTCTCTCTCATCAATAACACAAAAAACCCAGATAAACACACACAAAATCATCAAAACACACACACAAAAAAGACGCATAAACCACCATAAATAGTCATCTTCGTCGATCCTCCACATCATGGTTGATCAGCCGCCGATCCGCCATTGAGCCGCCGTCAATCTGCCATCGAGCTGCCATCAATCTGTTGTTCCGCGTCTGGCGTCGATCCACCGTCCTACATTGATATGAAAATGGTTGAATTTGATGTGTTGATAAAGACTTGCATAAAATTATCACTTTTGAATTTGGGCAAAACTTATCATCGAATTCTCTCCAATGAAGAAGCAGGTTTCTCCACTTCAAGTTAAAATACAACTAGCTGTGGTTATTTTATCATGGGTTGAAGTTTAACTTATATAAAATTGTTAAGCTATAAGAAGGAAGCTGCTTATTTCATTGAACTTTTTCAAACACTATCTTTGAAATGCTTAGGAGTATCTTTAAGTAAAAAAAAAGTGAGCATTCTGGAACACCCTCAGAATTGTTCTATTTTTATAAGTATTATGAGGGTGTTTGGGATTGGTTATTAAATTAGTTTCTTAGGAAATAAGCTGTTAAAAAAATGGATCAGTTAAACGTAGCAGATTTAGTTGTTATTTCAGTTGTGGATGCTAAAAATCGTAAGGTGAATTCTGAAATCCAGGTTATGGATGATGTTGTTGATGATCCAGAAGCACACCATGAGTTTGATAAAATGCGTCAGTGATAATCACATGTGATTCTGAAGCAAAATCACATATGATTCTGAAGCAAAATCACATATGATTTTGAAGTTGTTGCCAGTGATAACAAGTATTTCATATGGGAGGTAAGCACCCATCTTATCATTATCAGTTCCATACTTGATGTAGTTGTTGTCGATAGTACAAACTCTAAAAATGTTGAACGAGTTCAGATTTTTAAATGAAGTATATGGGGACATCTCATGTGATTCTGTTTATATATATAAAGAGTAATTGATGTACATGTTAGAGTTTTAGACTTGAACCTGCAAGTGTCACGAATCACATATGATTTGAACCTGCAAGTGTCACGAATCACATATGATTTGAACATGTAGGTATCATAATACATGTTATTGAACCAACAAGTATAAGTAAATCACATGTGATTATGCATTAAATCACATGTGATTATGCATTAAATCACATGTGATTCACCATGAAATCACATGTGATTCTACATGAAATCACATGTGATTCTACATGAAATCACATGTAATGAAATGCAATGCAACTATGAAAATTTTGGAGACATCAGTTCCTTTGATGAAACTTTCTGAACTAACAAGTAAGTTTAGATTGTTTGACTTTTATAATTAAGTATAAATCACATGTGAGTTAGCCTAAATCACAGGCAATTTGTGATAAATCGCATGTGGTTTAGTCTAAATCACAAGTTGTATAGGCTAAATCACGCGTGATTTAGAATAAATCACGTGTGATTTAGCAAAAATTATTTTTGTTTATTAGGTATACATTTGCTCACTAAGGCCTTGTGTTTATGCTTTCAGGTACAATATAGTATTTGTTCCATTTATTACAATAGATAATGATGGAAAGAGTGTGACATTGTTGCAGGAATGCTTAAAAGTGAATACATCGAATCGTACATTTTATCTCTTGGAGTCGTTTATGACAACATTCTACAAGCAACCTACACTAGTGCTAGCATATCAAGATGTGATGAAGGAGTGAAAGCTAATACGCGTACCCAAACATTTACCCGCTAGGTCAAAGACAATAGCGATAAATAAACTGATAACTTTATTTTTACTTTATAAATATTTATGTTTTGTTTCATTCTAAATATTTTTGGATTGTTAACTCGGTTTTACTGAGATGTTGATTTTTGTTTAAGATAAAATTGTGATCTATGAATTGATATTTGAATAACAGCCTTAGCGGGATTTTAAATTTCACTTAATATTTAGTTGTTTTGTTATAGTTACAAATTTGTTAAACAAATGTTACAAATATTAAGAAATTTAACAAAAGTATGTGATAATCATGCCAAATCACTTGTGATTTATGGTAAATCACTTGTGATTTGTTCTAAGTCACTTGTGATTCACAAAATTATTACTTAAAGTAACATCTAATAAAAATAAAGAAAATCTATTTAAAAAAATAATTTGCGGTAAAATCACATGTGATTTGCGGTGAATCACATGTGATTTGCAGTGAATCACATGTGATTTGAGGATAACTACTACAATCATTAGTGTAAAATATAGGCATTACTTTGGTCATTTGGAGATCCAAACAGAATATTGAAAGAAAGTGCAGTTAGCTTAAAGCTCGCAAAACAATCAAGAAAACAGTGTCTCATGAATTAACTAGAGGCATTTGCGAAATCACATAGACCAAAAATTTTACTGCAAAACAATATCAGGAAGTATGAAGAAAACATAAACCAATATATAAAGTCTACAAAGCCCATGCCAAACAAAACTAAATAAAACAAGGTAGACACCCCCTCCTTAGTCTTCCTCCTCACCCTCTTTCTTAGTAATGTTGAAGTATCGTAGCTCATAAACGTTGTGGTCCTTGTTTGAGGCAATCACACGAAGCCAATCTCTCACGTTGTGCTTCTTCAAGTACTTCTTTTTCAAGTATTTAAAGTACCTGTAAAATGTAGAAAGAGAAGAAATTGATTAGTGCCAGATACTTTTTAAGTACATGTATTTCTTTATCAGGTAAGTAGGTAACTTAACACCTAGAGTTTATATACGTTAAGTGAAAAAATGTAAATCATATGTGATTTGTAAATCACTTGTGATTTGTTATTTTAAAAATCACGTATATAAGTCACACAAAAAATCCAACTAAGGCTTTTATTATTCAAATCATATGAAATCACTTTATTCAGCTAAGATACTATCAGTTATCTATGCGACACAATCTTATCTATAACATAATTGGGCAAAAAGTAATTTTGGTCAATCTGATCCGACCCATTTCAGCATGTACTAAAGCTTCCTATTTTGACCCATAATCCATTACCCAACCCACTCATTTTTACACCTCTAGTGGTATACAACCTTATCAGGATGATGTTTCGGTGCAGCTTTCCTATATGCCTTCTTGATCTCTGATGCAACAGCTATTGATTCAACTCCACTGTAAAGTTTAAAATCACATCATCACTTAATATAGAAACGAGCTTGACCTGTTTTAAAATGATTTCGAACCAAATTTTAAATATACGACATAAAAAGACTTACAATCTGAGGTACATGTTCAAGGGGATTTCCTTTCTGGATTCTTCTTCAATGTTATAAAGCTTATGATGATTTTGCCTTAGTTCATTCACACCACTCGATTTATCCGACACTCCAGAAAGAATCCTCGTTTCCTCATTTGCGGATATGCTCTACCTGCAAAGCAAATAGGGTGTCCATATTAAAACATAATATCTAATAACTATAAATAAGTTCCAATGGACTTCACAGATCTCAATTGCTCAATACATTGTTTAAAAGAAGCTAATGTATGAAACTTATTACTACTAGACAATGAGCTAATATGGGCAAAACAATGCTATAACAGGTTAACAATGCTACACTAGAGATGGGTAGATTAGACTTCACAAGTGCTCAATTCAGTAAGTAATCAGTATACTCACAAAAAAAACACGTATTAAACTAACGCTGAATAGCAAGATCTTCTAACTTGTGTCGGTAGGTAAAGAAGGTAGGTGACTCAACTATTAATCAAACTTCAAATTTTCACAAACCGAACTCTAATTAGTGAATCAAAACACTATGAAAAGCAATATCTTGATCTACAGTACTGCAAAGATCTTCAATATCTAAGTCGCCTTAAAGTAACTATCAGACATTTCACAAATCTCCAACCAAACATTGTTTAACAGAACCTAATACATAAAACCGACTACTTAAAAACAAGCAAAAGTACACTTTAACAATCCCCCCCCCAACTAAACAACAAATTTCCATCTAAAAGTCGCTAGTTTCCCGCCATTGAAATCATTAAACTACTATCATTAGCCGTAGAAATGTCGGCAACTCAAATACTAACTAACTAATGTCGGCACCTAGTATACATACATCACTAACTAACTCCCATTAATCAAAACATAAAGATCACAATGTCGGTAAACTAAACAATTTGCTAATTAAGTAATATCCAAATGTGGGTAACCCATCAATCAAAATCTACTTAGTTAATAACTATGAGTAAAAAAAGTAATAATAATTACTAGATCAAGAGCACAAGAAAAACCCCCTTGGATCTGAACAAACTTATCATGTCCACGTGGCGGGTCACCTCTCAAAGCCAAAACATTCTGATCAAATCAAGGTGATGACGTCACCTTTGGATTTAATCAAGTTAGCGTTAACGATGGCTCGAAATCACTTGATATGTCGCCGGAAAATGACGACGTGGATCACGACGGAAAATGATGCTGATTCCTTCCTCGCACCTCCGCCGGAACAATCACAACAGTCATCGGAAACCTTTGTTGGTGATATGAAGGATCGGTTTATGGTGGTTAGTCTGTGTTTTTGGTGATAAAGAGGGTGTGTGTGTAAAAATATGTGTGTGTGTTAGTGAGAAACTAAGAATAGTGGGGGTGTTAAGTGGAGTGCGGAAATTACAAAAATACCCTTCCGTGTTTTATTAATATTAAATTAGGATTAATCTACACCTTTAGATCTAAAAGGAATGAATGGTGGGGATTGAAGCATTTGTTCTTTAAAGAATTTATGTTCTGCATAGAACTTTTCTCTTACATTGTAATAAAAAAATATTTTTTGTTTATATTTATAAAATGTAATAATTTATTATAAGGAATGACATATTACACCAAAAACATTCATTAGAGGTCATTTACTTTTTTTCATTAAATCTTGTAACAGAATCAAAATTACATAAAACTTCACCATGAGTATTTTAGTCTTTTTATTATCGATTCCATTACGTCTTATCATACAAACTAAACATGATTAATAACGGCAATGGATCATTACATTATACTATTTAATCCATTACATCTATATTCCATTCATTTGACATTTTATTCCGTCCTACAAAACGTACCCTTAGTGAAAAAATTGACGGTTTAGATGAAGGAAAATAACGAGTGGAATACACATGTCAGATTTTTTAATAAGTAAGAGGATAAGTAGGCAAAAAATGTAAGAAGATATAGCAATGCTTTTATAAAAATCCACTTTATTTCTTTCATTTATATTACCAAAAATTTAATGAAATATTATAAGCACTCCTTCCCTTTTACATTGTTGAAGGGCTTAATGAGCAATAGTAAAATCGTCACCTTTACATTTCTACAAATGCCCCCATCTTGTTCATCAAGCCATCGTTGTCGTATTTCTCCTTCCAATTTGCCTTCCACGGTCATGTTCTTTAACTAATTGTGCAATTGCTCTTTGTGTTTTCTTTCTTTTAGATTGATTGTAAGTTGAAGATGTTAAAAGAAAAAGATAAATGCTTTTATGATGTAACCCAAAATATATGGATTTACACAGTGCATGTTTTTGTATTGATGTTTTTTTATCAATAACACTTCATATTTTCTTGGATTTAATCATAGCCTTTGTGTATGTTTTGTGGTGATGTTGTTGGGTTTCTTATTGACACTTGAAAATGGTGATGAAGAACAAGACTTAATCAACCTAATGTTAGTAAGCAAATTTAGAATTTGTCTTTGTCATGCATTTTGTTGCTAGTGATCAAATATTCATATAACACCTACATGAATTTTTGTTATTTACAATTTAAATTTGATAAATTTTAGTTTTAATATATATTTAAAATTTCATACCTGTCATTTATAAATCAAAGATATATATCCATAGTGATTCAATTAAGCACAGCAGACGCACCCTGATTAATTCTCAAAGATATGTATTAAAATAAAACTCCAACTGAAAGCTTACAATATAAGTTACATCACTAGCTTGAGATAATTTAAACTAAATACATCTATCATAAGCTAATACCTACTTAGAAATATAATCTTAAGCCCAAAATATAAGTTTAGACAAATACACTAAGTTCATTGCACATCAATTGTAGTTTGCTGCTCATGCATAAATATTAAATAATTTGTTGTTGTTGAGCTGGTAGTGAAAATCGTAACGCTCTGTTCTCGAGTTTTTTTTTAAGTAATGGAAGGGGATGGGAAGGGAAATAAAAAAAATGGCGTTCTTGAGTTTTTTTTTTAAATGGAAAGGTAGGGGATGAAAAGATGAGAGGGAAGGAAGGGATGGGCTTTTGTGTGTATTTGTAATCAGCCCATAATTGGGTGATCAGGAGGGAATGGGTTTTCTGAGAACATGGGCTTTTGTTAAATTACAATTATATCCTTCTTTGTTCATGTACGTACCATAAATCTAACCTAGTTACAGCAGCCATCCACCACAAATAACCACAAGAACGAGCAGTTTTTATCACAGAAAATCACAAGATATCAATTGTAAGTCTACCCTAATATTACAGTTATTATCTTCATGAATTCTTTGTTATGGTGTAGTATATATATGTGTTTTTGTATGCGTATATTGCATGGGTATATATCTGTATACATATGATCATGTTATGGTGTAGTAACAGGGAAATAACTAAGAGCAATAAAAGTCACAAAATCACCAATTTGAATATAAATAGTCATAAATGGTGTAGTATATATACTGTGAAATATGTTTTTAGTCGACAAACTGTACACCTAAACAAGCAGTATCTAATATAAATAGTCATAAACGAGGTGCTAAAGCCGAAACCCTAGGCATGTGTGATAGGGTGTATTTGTGGGTGAAAACTGTGATTTCATGTGAGTATGATGTGATGTTTGTAACTCGTTATATACATATCAATGTGGCTGTGAAATGTGTGCTCTGTGTATAAATGATCAGGTCTTAGGTTCAGTTATGAGGGCTTAGGTTTAGTTATGATCACATGTATATAAATGATCAGGTCTAGAAAACTGTGATAAAAATAGAAACATAGGCGTGTGCATATGGACCCGAGGCTGTTGGTGTTACTAAAAATGTTGTGTCTCCATACAAAACATATATATATATATATATATATATATATATATATATATATATAAATTTCACTGCAACACAAAACGATTATTACATTATGTTTGGTTTTAATGTAAGCTAGTGGCCCAGTGCTACAGCAAACAATTAATTGGTGACAAGTTTAGTTTTGTGGCACTTTTTCTATGTCCAAACCCTTTTGGGGAGCAAAGAATCAAGGTTTGGTGTTAATTTAGGAAAATGACTTAAAACTGCTCGTTATAGGTACCCTATCAACTCACAGTTCATCTAAAAATAAAATAATATATAACATGGGTCATGGGATATATGTGTAGTAAAAATGCCATACAAAGTTGGTACGTTGGTTGCTCAGTATTCCAAGGTCAAAAGTTTTTTATCCCATACAAATTTTTTTCTTGGTCAGTAGTTGTTGGAAATTACAGATTTGATGATTACAAAACCCACAAGCAGAAATGAAGAAAGAAGAAACAATGAGGACCTAATATGTAATAGTTAATTAGCTTTATTAGTAAGTTAGGGTTTCTTGTAACCTCCCTCTATTATATAAAGAGGGTAGGCATCTAGGTTACAGGCACTCATTCATAGATAGTCTCTCCAATGAGAGTCCAGAAACGCATAGAGCGTGTAGTAGTAGTAGTAGTTTATTTATATTTAATAGAGAAAACTTTATTAGTAATGTTGATTGTGTTTTTATATTACGCTGTGCATATCAATATTACTGATCCTAGATGGGCTTGATCGTGGATTTACAAGTGGTATCAGAGCCTGGGGAGAGTCTCTGTAGAAGAAGAACCCTCTCTCATCAAATCTGTTAAACCAAAATCTCATTCAATGACAACATCCTCAACCACAAAAGATGATTCTCAAATCCCACAACAAGACAAAACTGAAACACAGAATGTTCAACAAATTCTCACAGCCACTGTTTCAAACAATAATGCAAAATTTCCTTACTTGAAGAAGGATGAATATGAGACATGGGCCATGAAAATGGAGTACTGGATCACAAACAATGATTACAATCTCTGGAACATCATTCTGAATGGAAACAGCAAGAAAAAGACAGGAAGAGATCCAAAAGGGAACATCATTATTCTTCCCCCTTTTTCTGCAGAAGAACATGTTGTTGTTCATAGGGAGACCAAAGAAAGAACTTTACTGCTTCAGTCTCTCCCAGAAGATCACATGGGTGATTTTCATCACCTAGATGATGCAAGGGATATCTGGTTGGCAGTTAAAGCTAGATTTAGAGGGAATGATGAATCTAAGAAGATGAGAAAGTCCATGCTGAAGCAGGAATTTCGAGAATTCAAGATCTCTGAATCTGAAGGCTTGCATAAAGGGTATGATAGGTTTCAGAAAATCTTGAGCCAACTCAATCAGTTACAGGCAATACCAGATAACGAAGACTGTAATGTCAAGTTCTTGAGAGCATTGCCTCCCTCTTGGTCACTAGTATCAATCACTCTTAAAGCAAAGGGTGGTGTTGATTATTTGAACTTTGATGATCTGTACAACAAACTCAAGTCACTTGAGATTGACATTATAGGAGGCTTAAGCTATTCCACTGCTCCAACTCACTCAGCATTTGTTAGTACTACCAGTACTAACAACAAGATGACATATGCTGATAGCCTAAGCTCATCATCATCATCAACCTCATACACCTCTGCTGTACCAAGATCTCATTCAAATCTTGGCAATGTAATTGAAGAAGTTCTTCATTCTTTTGTTGCTGAAAGTGAGCCAAAACAGCAGCTTGCATATGAAGACTTTGATCAGATTGAGAAGATGGATTTGGAAGAATTGGATATCAAATGGCAAATGGCAATGCTTTCAGTAATGGTGAATAGATTTGAAAAGAAGGCTGGAAGGAAGATCCAATTCAATAAGAAGGATTCAACAAGGTTTGACAAAAGGAAGGCTAGGTGTTACAAATGCTCTCAACTAGGTCACTTTGCGAAAGAATGCACTGTTGATATAAATAATGCATAAAAACGTTATTAATATTTTTCGATATCCCTATGTTTTGACGATCACAAAATGTAAAAATATTAAACGCAAGATTACTACGTAAACAAGTATTTAGTTACAAATATCATTTCACTCAACAAAATCACTTAAGGTATGAATAAACAAATGTCTAATACATTTTATGATTAAAGGGATTTTTATTTAGACATTAGAAAGTTTATAAAATTATATAAACATCTTATATATTTTTGAAAAACACTTTTGGTAATTAAAGGAAAATGTTTAATTCATAACAAATATATGAATCCAAATTTTTAACCCAAATCAGTTAGTTTTTCACCAAATAAATTTTTCCCAGAAAAAGACAAAGTTCCTGGCCGTTACAGGAGGGCGCCCCCCTTAATTTTAAGGGGGCCGGCCACCATTTAAGGGGGCCGGCATGCTCCCATTGTCAGGAATCATTGCCTATAAATACAGGTTCATTCCTGCATTTTTTCCCTAACTTTTGCACGAAATTTTTCAGTCCAAATCCTTTCTAAACATCCTTCTAAATCCTTTGATCATTAGATTATAAGTCTTTGTTTCAAGTGATTCAATTCTTCATCATTCAAAGTGCAAGAGAAGAATACTCCTTCAACATCAAGTTAAAGTAGTATTGTAGATATTGTTTAATAGTTGTATATATTGTTTTGTAAAGGTGTAGTGTGTATAATTAGGAGATTTAGTAGTGTTAGTTGTGAAGAGAAGTAGTGAAGAACAAGTAGTGTTGTGAAGTAGGATTAGCGAAGTTGTGAGAAGTAGTGTAGTAGTTGTGGTATGCGTAAGTTGTGTAGAAGTTGTGATAAGTTGTGGAGAGTTGTGAGATTGGTTCTAGCTACTATTAGGACTCGAGATTTTGCTTGGTGTCGTTAAACGGTGTAAGCAAAGGTGTGTAAGGTTTCTCCGCCATAAGGGAGCTTGTTGACATAGTGAAGAAAACTCTCGAGTTAGGTGCTCGGGGAGTGGAGTAGGACGAAGAGGAGATTCGTAGCCGAACCACTATAAATCCTTTGTCTCACGGTGCTATCTTTCTATCTCTATCTTTTCATTTATTTACTTACGTATTTGTCATTATATATTTTCTTAGATATAAGTGTTTATAATTGTGCAAGCAAATTGATCTCACATAAAGCTAGAATCGAAGTTTTCGAAAGCAAAGTTTTTATAAATTAAAAAGACGTAAAACTATTCAACCCCCCCCTTCTAGTTTTCCACATGCACAGGAAAGAAGATAGATGATAAGGCCAGATACTCTGCATTCAAGGTTAAAGAAGTAAACTCAGAGGAGCCCAAAGCCTTGCTATCTTTTGACTCTATGCTGGATTGGT
Source organism: Artemisia annua (assembly GCA_014162995.1). Classification (NCBI taxonomy): domain Eukaryota; kingdom Viridiplantae; phylum Streptophyta; class Magnoliopsida; order Asterales; family Asteraceae; genus Artemisia; species Artemisia annua. Next base: position 25,608 of record LBNU01026539.1, on the reverse strand, counting down.
CAGATCATGAGGTAACAGATGAGGAAAGTGGTGTTGCACATGTATATGGTATGATTGATGGATGTGAGACAGAGGATGAGGCCGAAGAATTTGCTCTTATGGGTGTCACTCCTCAGGTACAAACATGTCCTTTTGGTTGTCATGATAAATATGCTGAACTTCAAAAAGAATTTGATGATGTAGAAGTTCAATATAAAGAGTATTATATACAAGTTCAAGCTTATAAAAGTACTCTTCAAACTTTAGAAAAACAAAAGGCTTGGTACCAAACTAACCAGTTAGCTTATGAGAAAAAGATTATGGTTTTGAAAAGAGATTTGGAAAACACTTCTAACTTATTGAAATATTCTGAAAGTGTAAATGCTAAGGTGACTTTAGAAAAACAGGATTTGCAGACTAAGCTAGATAATACCTTGGCTAGGTTTGATAAATGGCAAGAATCACCCAACAAATTGGCCAAATTGATTGATAGCTCTATGTCTGTAAGAACTAAGATTGAGTTGGGGTATGGAGACCATATAGGGCCAGATGAAGTGTATGATCCAGATATGCCAAGTATTTTTGACCCTACTCCTGAAAATTATCAAATTCCTGTTAAATTTGTTAAAGAAGGAGGAATGAACGCTGTGTCTCCACCTATAGTAGGAAAGTTTATGCCTAGTACAATCCACACAGACTTTGATTAATCACAAATGACCTATGGCAAAAAGTCAAATGACTTACCTGAAACTGATTGTGAATCTAATGACTTTGTCTCTTGTTCTTATAGTGACAAGTCTTCAGAGACCAAGACCACTGACCTTGCCTCATGTGATTCAAATGACAAGTCTCCCACACCCAAATTTTGTGACTTCTGCTCAAGAATAGCTGATGATGAATCCAATTCAAAGACAACTACTATTGAAGACATTTCCTTTCATTCTATTAAAAACAATTCTGTTTCTAGTTTTGCTTGTGATAGCACTTTTTGTAATAAGAGGAGTCATGTTAAAAACAAGTCTTTTGGTAATAAATCATGTTTTGTTTGTGGTAGTTTCTCTCATCTTATTAAAGATTGTGATTTTTATGAAAAGAGGATGGGTGTGTATAATAGCCAACAGAAAGCTAGACCCTTGTGGAATAATGTTAATAATATTCCCCCATTTGTTCCTCCAGCAACACTTGAAAGTCTGGCAGATATACATTTCCTGCTGGTAGTGTAAATAGGCCAGCACCTGTTTCTACTGGTAGGGTTACTAGACCAGCATATGTTTCTGCTGGTACACCAGTTCCTGCTGGTAACTCTTTTCCTGCTGGCAGAAGAAACTTCTTTCCAGTTTATGCTGGTTGGAGAAAAAGTGTTGCTAGACCAATGACCAGACCTACTTACTCTTACTTTGAGAATTGTTGTAGGCCTGCTTCTTGTGACTCAATGCATATGGGGGGGGGGGGAAAGATGGGAAACTGCTGTTAAGTCCTCAGCAGGTTGTTCATGGAAAAATAATAGACCATATATGAGAAAGGGATCCAAGAACAATGGTGGATCTCATCAACCTACATGGTTTAATTCTTTCTGATCCACTAGGCAGGCCCAAACCAGCCATGGCTTGGGTCTCCCATAGAAACTAATGTTGTTGTATTTATTTTGTTGTAGGAAAATCCTCATAAAAATAAAGATTTAGGCATAGTTGATAGTGGCTGTTCTAGAAGCATGACAGGCAACAAAGATAGGTTGGATGATTTTGTGTCAATTAAAGGAGGCACAGTGACTTTTGGAGGAGGAGATGGTAAAATAACTAGTAAAGGGACCATCAGGACTTCCAACCTGGATTTTGAGAATGTCTACTATGTGGAAGAGCTGCAAAATTTTAATTTGTTCTCTGTGTCACAAATTTGTGACAAGAAGAACAATGTCCTCTTCACTGATACTGAATGCCTTGTGCTCTCTAAAGACTTCAAGTTTCCTGATGATAGTCAGGTGGTACTTAGAATTCCAAGAAGACACAACCTCTAAAGTTTCAATTTGAATGAACTGCAGCCTGAAGGAGATTTAGCTTGCTTGGTGACAAAGGGATCCTTGGATGAATCTACAAAATGGCATAGGAGGATGGCTCATGTAAACTTCAAAAACATCAACAAGCTGGCAAAGCATGGATTGGTCAAAGGGCTTCGCACTAAACTCTTCACTAATGAGCATAATTGTGTTGCCTACAACAAAGGAAAGCAACATAAGGCTTCTTATAAGGCCATCAAAGCTGTGAGCACCATAATTGAACCTCTTCAGTTATTTCATATGGATCTTTTTGGTCCTACTTCCATCAGAAGTATTGATCATAAGTACTAATGCCTGGTGATTACAGATGACTTTAGCATGTTTTGTTGGGTTTTCTTTTTAGGAACTAAGGATGAAACCTATCAAATTATCAAGGACTTTATTGCTTTAATTGAAAACCAGCTAAATAAAAAGGTTAAAACTATAAGGTGTGACAATGGAATAAAGTTTAAAAATTCTAAATTAATAGAACTCTGTAGGACAAAGGGGATTAAAAGGGACTATAGTAATGCCAGAACCCCACAACAAAATGGGGTTGCTGAAAGGAAGAATAGAACCCTAATAGAAGCAGCAAGATCTATGCTGGCTGACTCTAAGTTACCTACCATGTTTTGGACTGAAGCAGTTAGTACTGCTTGTTATGTTTTGAACAGGGTTTTGGTCACTAGTCCTCACAACAAAACACCTTATTAACTTTTTTGTCTGGGAAGGTTCCCAACATAAGTCACTTTAAACCTTTTGGATGTCATGTAACTATTCTTAACACCAGTGACCACTTAGGTAAATTTGAAGGGAAAGCAGATGAGGGGTTTATAATTGGGTACTCTGCTCATAGTAAGGCCTATAAAGTTTACAATTTATCTACCAAAAGGAAAGAAGAGACACTCAATCTGAGATATTTTAAGGATAAACTTAATATTCAGGGTGTAGGTCATGAATGGTACTTTGACCTTGACTATCTAACTGACACCTTAGGTTATACCCGTTTCAAAGCTAATCCTTCTGCAGGTACACAGGATTCACAACCTAACAATGCAGGTACCCTAGATGATGATTCAGACTCTGAGTGTGATGAACAAGTCATTGTTGTTCCTTCTTTTCCTTCCAATAATTTTTCAGGTACTGAGCTCAAAGATGCTTTTGGTATGATGGAAAGTGATTCAAGTTATGCAGAAGATCTTGCTAAGCTTCAAAAACAAGAATATGAGGCCAAGGAAGCAGCTGAAAAGTTTGGTTTGGGTTTACAAAAGACACAGAGGAACTCTTGAGACAACCTGCTACTGAAGCCCGCAGGAATATGGATTCTGCTGGTAGTGGTTCAGTTTCTGCTGGTAGTGTTCCACTTTCTGCTGGTCATACCAATACTGCTGGTAATGACTCAGTTCCTGCTGGTGCATCTGTTCCTGCTGCTCCTTCCTCCATTCCTTATGTTCACTCATTGGGCTTCAATGAACCTCTTACAAGATATCCTAGCCCAACTGTTGGATTGATATACTCTGACCAAACTATTATATAGCTTGTTAAGGGTTTAGTAGCCTTGGATAAATCCTAATCTACTAACAATGAAACACTGAATTACTCTATTAAGTATGTGGAATTA
>LBNU01026539.1:6956-21944 GCA_014162995.1 Artemisia annua | reverse complement strand
ATGAACAAATTGATCACCATTAGAGCCATGTCATCTTCTTCTTCAACTTCCATACCATGATCCAGCATTCTCAGCATCAAATCTCTTGTAAGAGGATATCTTTTGTCTGCCAACATGTAGATCACTGTACCATCTTCTAGCTCTAAGTCATGAACACCAGCACTTGCAAAGAATCTCCAGCTATGAATTTCCCATTCTTCTTGATTCTTCCAAATATCATCTGTGCTAGTTTCATTTGTTTCTCACATAGTAGTCAAATCTCCCAGCAATACTACACCAATTCCTTTGAGTGGATTATCTTCAAAGTAAGCTTGAATTTGTTGATATAAATCATACAAGTCTTCTCTTTCTATCAGGTGCAATATATCTACCAGCAGATTGAATGCTCTGTAGCTTTTATCTTCTCTATGGAAAACAAAATAATCACCATCCTTTTTAGATTCAACAACTTCTAAGTCAGATATCTTGGATTTTGTCTTAAAATCTTTCTTGGGAAGTTCAAAATCCATAGGTCTTAGGTAATTCCTCAGTTCATCAACAGTACTTGTTCTTAGCTCTATAGTAGGCTTAGACTTCTTTGATGACTGTGACTCTTATAAATAAAAGTACTGTTTCTTTTACTTAAATGATAACTGTAGCCTCCCCTCAAATTGGAAACAACTGCTAATGCCTCCCCTCAAAAGTAGAACCAATTGATAGAGTTTAAAAATTTATCATACCAATACTTACTACCAGATGCTTGAATCTTGAAACATCAAAACTTTTAGTAAGCAGATCAGCTACATTATCATNGTTTTTCTTTTTCATACTCAACATCAAGTTCTGCTTGAAGCTTTTTAGCTGCAATATCACCTGGAGCTTCTTGATAAGATCTGATCTGCTCTATGGTAAAGAACTTCTTTTTCTTTTTCTTTTCTGATTCCACTAGAATTCCTTTTCCTTTATCTTTTGGATCAATCTCTTGAATAGCTTCAGGAGAAGGTTGCAGATCTTGAGGTTGTTCAACTCCAGGAATAGTAATACCTCTGGGTTTTGACATATTCAGCATGATCTCAGCAATAGTGTTATCATCACTATTAGACTTCATCATATCTTCTTCTTGAACTGGATTGGAAGGACCCACATCTTCTTCAAAGTCCAAAGTCCTTGGTGTAATCTGAAATTGCCTCACAGTACCTTGGGCAGTATCTTGATTAATAATATCAACACCAGTACCTTCCAATTCCAATACTTTTGTATCACCACTTCTGACTTGAGTGTCAACTTCTTGAAGATTTACTTGCTCAGTCTCATCACTTCTTCTTACAACAATATGAGAAATTTGTTCTTCAATTGGTGTCTGTGGAATATTCAAAGTAGCATCTTGATCATCAGCACTTTGATAAGCAGTCTTTTCATCCACAGTCTTTTCATCAACAGTCTTTTCATCAACAACATCTTCATTCAAATTCACATTATCTTTATTCCTCCCCAATGTGAATGAAGATAGTTTTCTTAATATCCTCTTCTTTGACTTATCCTTCTGAAGACCTTTTGAAGGATGTTGAATAATAGATTAACCAATTTCTTCAAATTCTTGTACTTCTTTTGAAGAGTGGCTAAAACATTAGCTTGATTATCATAAGCCCTTTTAAGTCTCTTCAACTCTCTTGTCAAAGCATAATTATCCATAACTTCATCTTCATTAGGTGTATCATTACCAGCCATCATTCCCTCATCTCCTCCGGATGTTTGAAACCCATCTGTGGAAGTATAATCGTTGGGAGTGAGTGGTTGACTAACACCATGATCTGTGTCATCCAAAGCAGTACCTTGCAAAGAAACAGTCTTTTCTGTAGAGGCAGTCTTTTCACTAGAGACAGTCTTTTGAGAGACTTCTTTAACTATTGAAGAAGAAGGATGTTGTGAAACATCTTCTTCAGTGGAATGAGACTTCTCAGATCTTTGAGATGGAGTTGGAGCAGAGTCTTCATGTTCAAAGGCATCTTCTGAATTTTCCTGAGCAGCATCCCTAACAGTCTGTGCTACTTCCAACATATATGCAGTGAGAGGTGTAGTATGACCAGAAAATAGTGAACTCTTGTTGGCCATAAAAGTAAACACCTTGTCTTGAAGCATAACAACTGGTAAAAAATCTTGTGGTTTAGGAACACCTTCAAGCTGTTTGTTCAGAAATACTTGTATAAATCTTGGATACATCAAAAATGGTTTATTATTGTTGATTTGGTTAAGCATCCCATTTAAGATCATCCAAGAAAAATTGAATGGCTGATTAGTCGCCAAACCCACCAATGCTGAGGCTATAGTCTTGGGAAATTCATTCCAAGCAGTACTTTTGTTGTTTAGGGAATGAAGAAGTACATGAATTAAGTACTTCCATTGAGGACTAAAGAGGGGTTTTTCAAAAGTTTGTTTTCTAAGTGAACCCTCATAACCAAGATCCCTAAGTGTATCTCAAATAACCTGTTTATCAAAATAAGCAGTACCTTCTTCATCATTAAACTGAAGGTCTGCTCTTATTTGAGCCTCTGAAATTCGAATATTTCTCCCAGTTACCGTAGCAGTAATGAACCAATCATCTAAACCCTGACATCCAACATCAACAGTAGCCCAAAACTCTTGAATCCAAGGTCCAATCACATCAGGATTAATCACATTGAGAACAGTCTTGTCTAAATTGGCTACCATATTGTGACGATTACATGTTCTACGAGCCATTGAAGAAGGTTTGTATGAAAGTAATTGGTGAAAACAGCGAGTGAATGTGGAAAAGTATGATGAAAAGATATACGAAAGAGAAGGAAATTAGGGTAAGTAAATATGCGTAATATTAAGAAAATAATATCCCAAAATTTACTCAAAACAGTTATATTTTACCCCTTATCTCATTCATAATATTTAAAGAATATTTACCATAAATATTTGACCGTTAGAAAATAACAGTACCTCCACGTCAGCAAGAAGTACTTTCTCATAGCCGTTGAGGAGTACTTTCACCATTCAAACCCCTTTTTGCCTATAAAAAAGGCCCTTAATGCACGGATAACTTAATCACAAATGCATTCCAAAATTTTCAAAAACTTCTAAGCATATAAACATCATGAGCAAGTCACCATTTGTGTACATCTCATCAGACACTGATTCAGATTCAAGTGATACTGAAATTAAGTACTACTCTGATTCAAGTGCTGATTCTTCAACAGGATGGAGCAGCTATTTTCCTCCTATAACAACAAGTTCTTCTCAGAGAAACACCAAAAGAAAAACTCCAACCACTGATCCTGCAATACAACTAGCTAAAGAACTGCCAATTGCTTTAACTCAAGCCCTGGAAACTGCAGTGAGAAACATGAATTGGTCTGCTCAAGAAGGCCCAAGTGAGAAGCCATCTAAACCAGAACGTCCTCCAATGCAAGTGCTATTCCTCCCATGCCCAAAGATGCAAGCATCTTTTGAAGAGAAGAGAAAGACTGCTCAGAAATCAAAGAACAGCTACAAGGGAAAAGGGAAAAAGCCTATGGAGTAGTTTTTCTAAGTTGTATGATCTTGTAGTAGTTATGATGTAGGAACATGATGATGTAATGGTTGTAATGGTTATGTCAAGATGAATGTACTGTGACTCTTATAAATAAAAGTACTGTTTCTTTTACTTAAATGATAACTGTAGCCTCCCCTCAAATTGGAAACAACTGCTAATGCCTCCCCTCAAAAGTAGAACCAATTGATAGAGTTTAAAAATTTATCATACCAATACTTACTACCAGATGCTTGAATCTTGAAACATCAAAACCTTTAGTAAGCAGATCAGCTACATTATCATCTGTATGAATCTTGACCACATTAATCAACCTATGCTCATAACAATCTCTAATAAAGTGATGTCGAATCTGAATGTGCTTGGTCTTTGAATGATATACTGGATTCTTCACAATACAAATAGTACTCTCATTATCAATATTGATAGGAGTATTCTTGAAATTGAATCCATAATCCAAAAGTTGATTCTGCATCCAAAGAACTTGACCACAACAACTTGCAGCTGCAACATATTCTGCTTCAGTAGATGAGGTTGCTGCAATTGTTTGTTTCTTACATTGCCATGAAACTAATCTTCTTCCAAGATATTGGCATCCACCAGTGGTTGATCTTCTGTCAAAGTTATCTCCAGCATAGTCACTATCTGAAAAGGCTTCCAAATGAAAAGGTGACTCCTTAGGATACCACAATCCTAATTTAGGTTGAAACTTGAGATAAGCAAAGATCCTCTGAACAGCATTCATGTGTGAGACCTTGGGTGAAACTTGATATCTTGCACATAAGCATACTGCAAACATAATATCAGGTCTTGATGCAGTTAAATACATAAGACACCCAACCATTGATCTGTAAAGCTTGACTTCCACTGGTTTTCCATCTTCATCCTTTCCAAGTGAGTTAGAAGATTTGATAGGTGTAGTTACTGGCTTGATAGTGTTGAGGTTAAACTTCTTAAGGATGTCAGTGACATACTTATCTTGACTTATAAAAATACCAGTACTTGTCTGTTTAACTTGAAGCCCTAAGAAGAAAGTTAACTCACCCATTGAACTCATCTGAAATTCTTTCTGCATAAGTTCTTCAAACTCTTTCACCATGGATTGTTTTGTAGCACCAAAAATAATATCATCCACATACACTTGAACTAGCATGATATCCTTTTTGTCTCTTTTAATGAACAAAGTCTTATCAATGGCTCCTCTCCTATAGCCATGTTGTAACAGAAAGCTTGAAAGTCTTTCATACCAGGCTCTAGGGGCTTGATGAAGACCATATAAAGCTTTAACAACTTTGTAGACTTTGTTTGGATGTTCAGGATCTTCAAAACCAGGAGGTTGTTTCACATAAACCTCTTCTGTAATCTTTCCATAGAGAAAGGCACTCTTAACATCCATTTGATAAACTGGAAACCCCATGTGAGAAGCAAAAGCAAGAAACAATCTTATAGCTTCAATTCTTGCAACAGGAGCAAAGACTTCATCATAATCAACTCCTTCTTCTTGTCTGTATCCTTGGGCAACCAGTCTTGCTTTGTTCTTGATAACATTTCCTCTTTCATCTCTTTTAACTCTGAACACCCATCTTGTACCAATTACCTTCATTCCATCAGGTAAATCACATAAGACCCAAACTTCTTGAAGTTTAAACTGTAGAAGTTCTTCTTGACAGGATTCAACCCAACTTTCTTTGGATAAAGCTTCCTTTATGTTCTTGGGTTCTTCTTGAGAGATGAAACAAGCAAACAAACAGGTCTGTTGATCTTTATGGTTCAACCTGTTTTGCTTATGAATGAAGCTAAGTAAAGCATTGTGAGACTTAGTTATGCTTTTAGCTTTTGTTCTTGTAAGAACACCAGAAGTAGGAGAACCAATAATCTTGTTTGTAGGATGATTCTTATGTACTCTTGACACGTGAGTTGTTGGTACAGTAAGATCATTTTCCAAATTTGATTGATCAGGACCTTGTTTACCAAAAATTCCTTCATCTTGCTGTTCATCATCTGATTCTTCAAATGGAGGCATTGATGAACCAGGCCAATCTTCAGTATTTGTCCAAGTATTTGATTTGATTCCACCAGAAGTACCTTCATCTTGAGTAGCAGTACTTTGATCCAAAGTACTGGGATCCAAAGTACTGTTCTTCAAAGTAGAAGATTTTTCTTTTGTCTGTTCTGCTTCATAAGCTCTTCTTAGATCATCTTCATAGGAATTTGCAAGTGTTTCTTGAAAAAGCATCTTATTTAATTCATCTTGTATGACTTGATATTCATCAGAAACTGTTTTAGTTGAATCAACAGTATCTTGCTCATCAGCAGCAGCACCTTGTTCTTTGTCAGCATCTGTAGGACTATGATTGACACCATGAACTATGAACTGTGTATTTTCATCTTCTGAATGAACAACTTGATTCTCCCTCCTAACAGGCACATAGTTCATCGAAGGAGTCAAAATATCAAGATCAAACATCCAATCAGGACCTTTACCTATCTGATTTGGTTGATCTTCAAGGAATTCAACATGAAGACAGTCTTGAACCTTCTTTGTAACCTTGTTGTACACCCGAAAACCTTTACTGTTTGTAGAATAGCCCAAAAGATATCCTTCATCAGACTTACCTTCAAATTTTCCCAAATTGTCAATGGTATTACGTATAGTAAGAGGATATCTAAAAGGCTTCATAAAGCTGATACTAGGTTTTCTGTCCATCAATAACTCATAGGGTGTCTTCATCTGAGGTTTTGTGATAGAAACTCTATTCAAAACATAGCAAGCAACACTTACTGCTTTAGCCCAAAATTGAATAGGTAAGAGTGAGTCTGCTAACATGGTCCTTGCAGCTTCTATCAAAGTTCTGTTCTTTCTTTCTGCAACTCCATTTTGCCGAGGAGTTCTAGCAATACAGAATTCCCTTTTGATTCCCTTATTGGCACAAAAGTCATCCATAAGCTTGTTCTTGAACTCAGTCCCATTGTCACATCTAATAACTTTAACCTTGTGTCTTAATTGATTTTCCAGGGAGATGATTAAATCATGAATGACATCAAAAGTTTCATCTTTAAATCCCAAGAAAAAGACCCAACTAAAACGACTGCAATCATCTGTGACAACTAAGCAGTACTTCTTCTTGTTGAGGCTTGAAACAGAAACAGGTCCAAAAAGATCCATATGCAACAGCTCCAAAGGTTCTCTTACAGTTCTTTCCTCAAGCTTTTTACAGGAAGCTTTATGTTGTTTACCCTTCTTGCAGGCCAAGCATGATTGATCAGTCTTGAAAGTTTTGGAAGGTAAACCTCGAACTAGATTGCCTCTGACTAACTTGTTGATGTTCTTGAAATTCACATGACCTAGTCTTCTGTGCCATAGATGTGCTTCTTCAGTTGATGCTTTAGCTACTAAACATGTAACATTCTCAGTAGCTAAGATATTCTTCATATCAATGCTGTACACATCATTGGTCCTTGGTGCCCTTAAGACCACTAATTCTTCAGCTACAAACTTGAATTCAGGTGAGAGAATTAAACATTCTGTTTCAGTGAACAAGACAGGGTACTTCTTGTCACAGATCTGAGAAACTGATAGTAAATTGAACTTGAGCTCCTTCACATAGCTAACATTCTCAAAGTCAATCTTTCCAGTCTTGATAGTTCCTTTGCCTGTAATTCTCCCTCCAGTAGCATCATCCCCAAATGCAACTTTTCCTCCAAAAAATGGCTTAAAATCTGACAGAATCTGCTTTTCTCCTGTCATGCTTCCAGAGCAACCACTATCAACAATCAAATGATCTTTAAGCTCCACTTCTGGGTTGCCCTGCACAAAGATAAGAAAGTTAGTTTCTTTTAGGAACCCAAGCCATTACTGACTTGTGTTCCCCTTGGGGAGTCACATACTTAAAATCTTTAAGTATGTAATTCCCACTATCTTTTAAAACATGATCAATAACTTTCTTTTGTTCAAAAACTTGATCTTTGTTAGAAAAACAACTTTCTTTTACAACAGCATGTTCTTTTTCACCCACACTTTCTGAAAGTACTGGTTTGTCCCCAGCAGTACTTTCCTTTTTGACCCACATAGTTTTAACTTTTTGGGTTGAGGTCTGTGGTTTAGGTACTCTTTTGTAAGGCCTCTTAGATGTAGAAAAATTGGTATCATGGCCAGGAGCTCGTTTTGAAACATTGAGTCTTACATGAGCAGTACCTTTATTAGGTGAAAATCTCCTAACAGTACTTTGAGAGAATACTGTTTGTGGCCTACCAGTACCTTGAAAAGAATGACCTGAAGGTACTGGTTGTTTGGAAAAAGTTCTTTTCTGTTGAGGGTACCTATATGATTCAGTGAAATTACTATGGTTGACCCTTCTAGAATAATTCCAAACAGGTTTGGGTGAAGCTGGTGTAGTAACTGTTGGCCTATGTTGTGCAGATTTGGTCTTTGGGTATTGACTTAAGTAATTTGAATGCAGGGTACAGTCTTTTATCAAATGATTAGGACTATAACAAACAAAACACAATTTTTGATTCATTGACCCAAATCCAGATCTTTGAGGAGTATACCCAAGACCAGTGTGACTTCTAGGTGAATAATGAGAAGAGTTTCTAAAGTTAGCAGTATGTTGGAAAGAATTCTTTGAGGGAACTGCTGAGTGACTAGCAGTCCTTTGATTAAAGTGAGAAAATACTGCTGGTTTTGAAAAAGGTTTAGAGAAACTCTTATCATTAACATTATTCCCTGATCCCCTAGTATTCCCATGATTCTTAAGAATCTCAACTTTGACTTCAGATGAACCTGGATTAGATTGACCCTTAAGTTTATTCCTAAACTCTAGATTGTCTACTCCATAACAAGAAACATCTTTCCTAGGTGGTTGAAAACTTCCAACAGCATGAGGAACTGCATGATACCCCTCATCTTTCTTAAATTCAGGAGGTGTTGGGCTTATGGGTTCCTCACTACTAGATCTGTTTTCTTCTGAGCAAGTTTCAAATTCACTAGTTGAGATTTCCTCTGAACTTTCTTGTTCCTTATCACTAGTTGGGTTCTCTTCTGAACTACTATACTCAACACCATAACCTAGTCCTGTTTTAATGTTTGTTCTTCTTTGTTTTTCACAGAAACTAACATGTGTAAGACCAGCTTCTTTCCAACTTTTAAGCTTTTCTAACAAATCATCTCTTTCCTTAGTCATCTTTTCTAACTCAGACACCTTACATCCTAACTTCCATTCACTTAACTTTAACTGATAGTCCTGTTGTTGATATTTTTCAGCCCAAGCTACTTCATTATTTTCATGTGTAATTATTTTAGCTTCTAAGGACTCTAAGGTCAATTGATAACCTAAGACTTCAGACCTAGCTTTATTATGTTTATCTCTTTCAGACACATAATCACTAAGTACCTTTTGATACACATTATTGCACTTAGAGCATACCTCAGTAGCAGTAGATGAAGTAGGTGCAGTAGCAACCAAAGCCAACAGGACAGGTGCATCTTCATTCTCCATGCTCCAGTCAAAGCCTCCAAGATCATCAGTGGAATCCAAAGCAGTACATCCTGGTTCCTCATCAAAAGCTGTGCTCCAATCATATTCCTCCATTGCAACCATAGAGAGAGTAACTGGTTCATCATCAAATTCAGCACTCCAGTCAACCTCTGATAAGTTTTCTTGAGCCACAAATGCTTTTGGTTTAGGTTCAGGAAGCTCCTTGAGTTCAACCTTGGGTTTCTCTATCATCCTGTTTGCTTGATACTTGGCAAACTTACATTCCCTTGCAAAGTGACCAGTCTTTTGACAGTTAAAGCATTCAATCTTAGACTTGTCAAATGCAATTCCTTGTTTGGCCTTGAAATCAATCCCTCTTCCTGTTTTCTTCATGAACTTCTTGATCCTAGCAGTAATCATAGCAACTTGCCATCTGATGTCAATTTCTTCTAGATCATCTTCTTCAATCTGCAGTAGGTCTTCTTCATAGGTAACAGGTAAAGTGGCTTGTTGAGCAAAGAATGAGCACACAACATCATCACAATTGATGTTGTTTGAGAGTTGTGAAGTGGTAGTAGACACAGTTGAGTAAACATCAGCAACAGTACTTTGAACTGGATAAGCAGTACTTTTAGTGGAAGTACTGCTTGTCTTGGCAGGAGACACAAAAGCAATACTGTTGGTTGATGAACCTGATTTACCATTCATCTCATGCTCATACACCTTCAAGTTGTTGTATAAATCATCAAAGTCCATAGTAGCCAAATCAGGTTGACCTCTGATCATAGTAGCAATCACATGCCAGATAGATGGCAAACTCCTTAGGAACTTCAAGTTTGCATCTTCAGTAGAGACTTCTACACCATGTATCTCTAGCATACTGAGAAGATTTTGAAATCTCTCATAGGCAGCATCAAGTCCTTCTCTTTCTCCAACAGCAAAGGTTTCAAACTGCTGCTTCAACAAACTTCTGTGCATCTTCTTGGAAGCATCATTACCTCCAAATCTTGTTTTGATAGCAGCCCACAGTTGTTTAGCATCCTTAGCATTATGAAACTTCAACAGATGACCATCAGGGATAGCAGACAGCAGTATGTTGAGAGCTTTGTCTTGATTCCTCTTTACAGTTGCAGAGAGTTGTTGCTGAGGTGGTTTAGGCTGTCCAGGAACAACTACAGGTTCTTCTATAACTTGATTGCCATTGACAATGATATCCCAAAGTGCAGAGTCAGTGATAGGAATGTACTGTCTCATCTTCATGCTCAAGAGATCATACTCACCCTTCTTGACTATGGGAATTCTAACAGTGGTGATCGATGGCATAGATGTAGGTTCAGGTTGAGATATCTTGAAAAGTGTATTAAGAAAAACGATTTGGATTAGGGTTTAGGGTTTCTTCTTAATCAGAGTTTCCAAAGCTCTGATACCACTTGTTGGATCGATATACTCTGACCAAACTATTATATAGCTTGTTAAGGGTTTAGTAGCCTTGGATAAATCCTAATCTACTAACAATGAAACACTGAATTACTCTATTAAGTATGCGGAATTACTTAACAAAGCTAAGAAGAATTAAAACAACTTCAAACTTTATATTAACCTTTGAACCTGTTAACTTATACAGATTCACAACACAAACAACCCTAACTAAAGCTTATATCGAACTTTAGCTTTACTATATCTCTAAAACTCTTATCTCTAATAATGACTTAGGGATCCTTTTATAGGCACAAGGAAAACCCTAGTCGGTTACAATACTTGAACGACAAGTATACAATCCCTAACTATAGAATATTCTAGATTACATAATATTCTAATCTAATATCTTCAGTCTTTATCTTCAAGCAGTACTTTGACTTATCAACGAGCAGTACTTTGATCAATAGCAGTATTTTGACTTTAATACTTCAGCAGCACTTTGATTGTCCAGCAGTACTTTGATCTTTATACCCCAACACCAACTAATTTTGGTAATTCCCTATCTTCAAGCTCTGAGATGGAAGATATTCATCATTAACCAAGTTTAGGCATTTTCACCTCCTCCTCATATGATGATGATTTTGGTCCTACTCTCAACAACCTAACACCCACTGTTGAAGTCAACCCTATTGCTACTAAGAGGATCAACACTGTTCATCTTCAGTCATTGATTCTTGGAGATCCCACTTCAACTCTTCAAACAAGAAGTAAGGTGAAGAAGACAAAGTTTGGTGAATGTGCTTTTGTCACTTATATCCGTAATCAGCAAAGGAACAATCACACAGGCTATCAACATTAACTGTTTGCTTGTTTTCTCTCTCAAGTTGAACCAAGTAGTGTAGCACAAGCTCTTGAAGATCCAAGTTGGGTAGAGGCTATGCAAGAGGAAATGCAACAGTTTTTGAATCAAAAAGTGTTGATCCTTGTGCCTTTGCCTGATGGGAAGATAGCAATTGGGACAAAATGGATTCTCAAGAACAAGAGGGATGCTAGAGGAGTTGTGGTAAGAAATAAAGCTAGGCTGGTAGCTCAAGGTCACAGGCAAGAGAAGGGTATTGATTATGATGAGGTATCTGTTCCAGTGGCAAGGGTTGAAGCCACTAGACTATTTTTAGCCTTTGCCTCTTATATGGGATATGTGGTGTATCAAATGGATGTGAAGAGTGCCTTCCTCTATGGGAAGATTGATGAGGAGGTTTATGTGACACAACCCAAGGGATTTGTGGACCCTCAAAATCCTAAGATGGTCTACAAAGTGGTGAAAGCTCTCTATGGACTTCATCAAGCACTAAGGGCATGGTATGATAGATTGTCTACTTTTCTGTTGAAGCATGGATACAGAAGAGGTGCAATTGACAAGATACTTTTCATCAAGAAGAATTCAAGAGATATCATCCTTGTTCAGGTTTATGTGGATGACATCATTTTTGGTTCCACAAAGGAGGCTTGGTGCAGGGAATTTGAGGTGTTGATGAAAGGTGAATTTGGGATGAGTGCAATGGGTGAGCTCACATTTTTCTTGGGCTTACAGGTCAAGCAAAAGCCTGATGGGATTTTTATCAGCCAAGACAAGTATGTGCAAGACATACTTAAGAAGTTTGATTTGGAAAGTGTAGGGACTGCAACAACTCCATATGAAGCTCCAAAGCCCAAATCCAAGAATGAACCTGATGATTCTGTTAATGTTCATCTCTACAGATCTATGATAGGTTCACTTATGTATTTGATAGCTTCAAGACCTGATATTATGTTTGCAGTAAGTGCTTGTTTAAGACATCAAGTTACACCAATGACTTCCCACTTGAATGCAGTCAAGAAAATCTTCAAGTATCTTAAAGGCCAACCTAAGCCTGGTCTTTGGTACCCTAGAGATTCTCCTTTTGTATTGGAAGCTTATAGCGATAGTGATTATGCTGGTGCAAACTTTGATAGAAAGTCCACTACTTGGGGTTGTCAGTTTCTGGGTAGAAGGTTAATTTCTTGGCGATGTGATGCAGGTTTTACCGACCAGGTTTTAATATTTATAATTACTCGTATTACCTAAGGTCTACCTATTTGCACTAACGGACAGAGAATCCGGTCGTGTGTAGGATAGTAATGGTAACTCCGAGGTCGTCCCAAAAGCTATGTGGTTCGGACTATGTCTAAGTCTAATGTCACAAATTAAATAGAAAATATTGATTGATTGATTGTTGGAAATGAAATAAAACAAGAAAACAAGATGCAAATAAAGTAAAGGTTGTGAGCAGTGGGAGAAAAGTGTACTAGCCTAGTTACTTCTCCTACATCGTTTAAGGTCATGTTCCCTATTAAACTAATCTTATGCTTTAGGTGGGGCGGACATATATCACTAGGTGAATATGGTCAAGTTCCCTAGCCTATCTCCCCCGAATCCTGTCAGGAACCACAGGCACTACCCCATGCAAGTAAGCCGACGTATGGTAGACGGGTTTGAGTCATTAGGTGCCACTACATGCTAGACTTATCTCTAATGGCCCGTTGTCACGATCATATGCCATTTCTCTTACTTCTTAAGTTCATCAAATACGGAAGGTGATACTATGGTCAATTCGCACACGAGGCAATATGGTCAGTTGTCATCCCTCCCATTTCCTCGCAATCCATCAGGCTAGTGTCCTATGATCAATTCTTCTAGCCTACTAACTCAATTGGGGTCTTAATTCAATTAAAGCTAGCGTAATGGATACAACCGCATATCAAATCTACCGAAATAAAAGGTTCTCAAGATAAACTAAGAATGCACACACGTAAAAGCATATAAGAAAAGTACGTAAACATGTGATTAAAACAATATAGGAATCATAACTAGGCTAGCACCAGAGGTGCTTAGCCACTCATGTTAAATTCAACACTCGAAACAATGTTTACAAGATCCATATATTCGGAATGTAAATGAAACAATGAAATGCTAAAACTTATGGTGATTGAATTATGATTTCTCCCTTGGAAAGCCTTCGTATGCTGCTGTAGGAGGGCCTCCTAGATGCTCTTAACGATCTCTGACTTTGTGTGTGAGAAAGTTGTTGAAATGCAGAAATTAGGGTAGTATTTATAGGCCCGTCGAGAGTTACGCCGTAACTATGAAATGTGTTACGCCGTATCTGGCAAATCTTATCCAGATCCAGAGTTTACGGCGTAACTGATGAAATGTTACGCCGTAATGATGATATTAGGGTTCCTTCTCCGTCGTAATATCCAAATGTGTTATGCTGTAGAATATTTGTCGGATCTGAGATCTCTTGTAGTCTTCATTATACCGTAATCCAAAAGGTGTGTTACGCCGTAAGTTAATTCTTGAGCTTGGACTACTCTCGTACTCGTTGCTACGCCGTATTCCATTGTTGTGTTATGGCGTAATCTTCAGATCTGAGGATTCTTCAAGACTTGTGATTGTTACGGCGTAAACCATGGAATTGGTTACGCCGTAACTCTTGGTCCGTGTTGACTTGAGTCTTCTTATTAGAAATCCTGGCTACGGCGTAGTTGAGAGATGGAGTTACGCCGTAGCTCTTCCAGCATACTTGGATTTATCTTTCTTTGCACGTTCTTTCCAATTTCCTCGTTTTTTTAGCTCCTATGCTCACTTGTAACCTGGATACAAAATATGAAGGAATAAAAGCATATATCCACATAATTATTAATATAAATGAGCATAATAGGGGGAAATTGACACTTAAATATTAGGGTTATTTGATGTTATCAAATATCCCCTCACTTGAACTTTACTTGCCCTCAAGTAGACCTTATTGGAAGTATTCTCAAAAAGATATCCCCCAATATTACTCAGGAAATATGAATTTAAAAATATCATATGCTAGAATTTCTCAAAGCCGAACACCTCACGAAAAGGGGAACAAACACTCACTCTCTCTCTATATTCTATGTGTCAATTTTCGGGGTGATCACTCATTGCACAGTAATAGTATGTATTCTATCATAGGCTTGGCAGTTACACAAAACTCCCCCACTAGAGCTAAGGTCGGAACAACCCTCGAAGGCAACATTGGGTGAATACATATAAGGTTAAGGGTGTGGTGTCGTTACTAACATGCTACGGCGAAAGCGACAAAGGAAATGATACATGACCGGAACGCCAGGCAAGACACCAAGACCTGCTCGAATCCTTCACCTAAGCATGATTCACGACTAAGGGTAGGAATAGACATGGGATTTCACATAATTGGTGTAAAATGAAAAATAACAAGCAAATAGTCTAAGCCTACAACTAAGTCATCACCATTTACCGTTCGCCCAAGGTCTAAACTTTGAAACGCATAAATTGGATCATAGCAAGTAAATGTGCCATTAGAGGACGTCATTATGGGCACAAAACTTGGTCTTCATGTTGGTGTAGAATTATTCACCAACTCTTGTCTTCAAATGTGACCGAAGTGGCCTCTTCGATACTATATCTTGATAAGCTCTTCATCAAGGTGCTATACATTGGTGCACCTGTTTATTTTAAATATCTACATA
>LBNU01026535.1:11149-28739 GCA_014162995.1 Artemisia annua | reverse complement strand
ATAATATCACAGTACCATTCAAAAAAAAATTCAAAAAAATTTGAAAAAATAACAAAAGAAAGAGGACAAAAAAATATTAAGAATCGCTGAAAAAAACTTGAAAGAAGAATCGTTTTCATAGTTAAAAGTTATTATGATACTATATTTTTTTAATATGACTGCAACACTCATACTTATGTTTTGAATTTTTTTAATATCACCGTAAGTTTTTTAATATCGAACGAAAAAAATAATGATATTAAGTTTTTTACTAATATCAAAGTAACTTTTTCAATATCACGGTTCATTTTTACATGTAAAAAAGCTTAATATCACGTTGGTTTTATAATATCACCGTAGCTATCATAAAACCCTTTCATAATATCCTTAATATCACGGTAGCACTAATAATCACAAAACAAAAAGTGCTCAGAAAAATCTGGAAAAATAAAAAAAGTAAAGAATACAACAATAATAAGAATCGCTCAAAAGGAAAAAAATTAAAAAAATCGTTTTAATGGTGAATTGGTACCGTGATAGTTCCGCAGATCTTGACTTTTTGACTTTTTTACAAAAAGTCAATATCAGATCTGAAATGGGTGGCCAAGATTCATCCGTACGTCCGCACTAAAAAAAATATCCGCACGTGATCCTCACTCTCTCTCTCTCTCTCTCTCTCTCTCTCTCTATATATATATATATATATATATATATATATATATATATATATATATATATATATATATATATATATATATATATATATATATATAGAACAAGTGTGATTGCTATTTTTAGCATCAAAAACTCTACCAAAATTCTAAGAAAACTACACGTGTAAACCTCCCCATTAATAGAAAGATTTTGAAATATTTTTGAAACAAATTCGGGAGAAAAACCAGGAGAAAAAATTGGGAGAAAAAGATTTACAGAAAACGCCATATTTTATTTTCAAACTAATCCTCTCTATCATCCATTGCACAGAGCGCCATCAACAAACACCTAACCAAATCTTAAACCTAATTATGAAACAACCCTTCTTTTTATAATATTCTCAAAACCAATTCATGGTGGTAGATAATCGACCATGAATCTTTTTTTTGGGTAAAAGGGATTTTTCACCTTGGTAAAATGAATCTTATCCTTCTTATGAACCCTAATTATGAAACAACCGCTCCTTTTTGAAAATTGATTCATGTTGGTTGAATGATCGACAATTAATTTTGATTCAAGATTTGTTTAATTTATTGAGCTGATTTTATCCAGATCAAAGCATAAAACCAGTTTTTCTTAATTCAAAACCACTAATCCTACACCACCACTGCCGACAATATGATCTGACACACAAGGTTTGTTTTGATTTGTTTTATTGATTTTTAAAGATCTCTATAGGTGATGTTTGTGATTGGTTCTTCAAACTACACAATGGTTATATCGGTTGTATGAGACTACTTATTTAAAGTGCTTATAGGTGTTTATGGGATTGCTTATTTCAAAGTTATATGTGAATGCAATGGTCAATATGCTCAATCGTTTGTTTTGTTTATAGTTTTTGTTGAAGAAATACTACGAGTAAAGATCTGGTTAACATGCCGAACTTCTGTACATCTCGCCGCGATGATGGAATATACCGCTGCCTAGGTATTGATTTTCATTTATTTTTTAATTTTACCATAACTGTGATTTTTAGCATTTTTTATTGAATGTGTTTTGACATAATTTTGATTGAAGAATTGGAGTGTTTCGTGTTACTCTATGAAATTGTTTAGGGTTCAAAATCAATTAAAATAAGAGACCCCAAAAAGCCCCTATAAGAACAATGGCGAACTTTGAATTCATGTTCGAATTATTGTTTATTTGTACTTTTGACTGTTTCTGTGTTTGTTTTGAGCTTATTACTTGCACCAGTTTTGAAGGTACGTTTAGTAGCACATATTTCAGTCTCATGGTTTTCCTTTGTGAAGTAGTTGGTCTAATAAGTGTTACGCTTTTTTCTTTGTACTTGATTAGGCAGTGACAGAGAAAACAAATCTTAATCCAGCTGAAGTTGGAGATATCGTTGTCGGATCTGTCTTGGGAGTGGGTTCCCAAAGATCAAGCGAATGCAGAATGGCCGCTTTCTATGCTGGGTTTCCCGGTATGTCCAAGACTCGAGAGAGTGCAGTACCTGATTACCTAGATCTAAGATGATTTTCTAATAAATGATTTCTCCTAATTACCTAGATCTAAGATGATTTTCTAATAAATGATTTCTCACTGTTCCANCTTCTGTACATCTCGCCGCGATGATGGAATATACCGCTGCCTAGGTATTGATTTTCATTTATTTTTTAATTTTACCATAACTGTGATTTTTAGCATTTTTTATTGAATGTGTTTTGACATAATTTTGATTGAAGAATTGGAGTGTTTCGTGTTACTCTATGAAATTGATTAGGGTTCAAAATCAATTAAAATAAGAGACCCCAAAAAGCCCCTATAAGAACAATGGCGAACTTTGAATTCATGTTCGAATTATTGTTTATTTGTACTTTTGACTGTTTCTGTGTTTGTTTTGAGCTTATTACTTGCACCAGTTTTGAAGGTACGTTTAGTAGCACATATTTCAGTCTCATGGTTTTCCTTTGTGAAGTAGTTGGTCTAATAAGTGTTACGCTTTTTTCTTTGTACTTGATTAGGCAGTGACAGAGAAAACAAATCTTAATCCAGCTGAAGTTGGAGATATCGTTGTCGGATCTGTCTTGGGAGTGGGTTCCCAAAGATCAAGCGAATGCAGAATGGCCGCTTTCTATGCTGGGTTTCCAGGTATGTCCAAGACTCGAGAGAGTGCAGTACCTGATTACCTAGATCTAAGATGATTTTCTAATAAATGATTTATCACTGTTCTAGTTAGGACCAAAAACAGACAATGTTCCTCGGTTATTAGGCAGCTGCTGATGTACCTGCGGCTATTAAAGTTGGATTTTATGATATTGGGATTGGTGCTGGTTTGGAATCCATGACTGCCAATCCGATGGCTTGGGATGGATCGGTTAACCCAAGGGTATACTTTATCTCCGACTCACCTGTGAATATATACTCACATTTCTTTATAATTGAATCCGTAGTATGTTATATGTTTATATTTTGCTTGTGATTAACATTAATAGGTGAAGACAATAGCACAAGCTCAAGATTGTCTTCTTCCAATGGGGATTACGTCAGAAAATGTTTCACAGCGCTTTGGCGTGACGAGGAAGGAACAAGATCAGGCTTTAGTGAGTTGAATAGAACTATATAGAAAGGTTGTTTTTTCGTTCAAATGCAGCCTTTTTAACGGTGTTTGGGTTGCATAGGTTGATTCAAATAGGAAGGCTGCTGCTGCAACTGCTTTTGGTAAATTTAAGGACGAGATCATTCGCGTCAAGACAAAGGTATAAATGGCTTTTTTCNTAGAACTATATAGAAAGGTTGTTTTTTCGTTCAAATGCAGCCTTTTTAACGGTGTTTGGGTTGCATAGGTTGATTCAAATAGGAAGGCTGCTGCTGCAACTGCTTTTGGTAAATTTAAGGACGAGATCATTCGCGTCAAGACAAAGGTATAAATGGCTTTTTTCCCGTATCTTATTATATTACGCTTTGCTTCCTTCTAATATAAAGTTTTATTTAGAGAAAAGATCGTTGACCCAAAAACCGGAGACGAAAAGCCTGTTACAATCTCTTTTGATCATGGCGTCCGTTCGGGAACTACTTTGGCAGATCTTGCGAAACTTGAGCCAGTATTTAAGAAGGATGGGTCAACCACTGCTGGTACATAACAAAGCTCTCTTCATTAGCCACAAGTGTATTTCTTGGCACGTGATCTTACTGATCAATCAAATACTAATAGTTTATTTTCACTCTGAAAACTTACCAAAAAATGTTTACAATTTGTGATGAGCATTCTGACCATGAAAATGTTGCATTACTCTGTGACGGAGCAAGTACATTGTCCCACTATATGAATATAGATGTCTAAAATGCTAAATTGTCATGGTGATAGGATCATATCCTTAGATGGCCTGGTGTTACTATCGATAAAAGGTAACCCATGTCAACCGACTTATAAGTGAATGGGTTGAATATGCCACTTTTAGTTCAATATGCCATCTTACATTTACCCTTTTGCAGGCTTCACAGATGAAACTACATCTGACTATCAATGCAATCTAGGTCCAGATGGCAGGCAAGGGACGCTGATGAATGGCCTGATCTATGCGCCACAAGGGAATTCCTGGTTCATGTGAATCTAATCTATAGCTTTGTTTTTTACTTCTCTAAACGTTTATCTCTATAATATTTTATTATATATTTCCTACGTACGTAAGCCAATGCCTGAAAACTGATGTTTCAATGAATGCCTTGCAAACTGGTGCAACAGCGTGAGCTTGCATCGCTATGAGCCAAGTCATTGCTGATCTTCCAGTAACTTCATGTTAATTGTGGTTATAGGTGAAAATAGTTGGGACGGATAATGGGTCTAAATTGGCATAATCTTATATATTGGCTAGGTTATTGACCTGGTTTTTGTCCAGGTTTTAAAACTTATATTTTTATAAATAATTAGTGTTCTAATTAACTTATTTCAAGTTTTCAACTATAATAATATAATACAATTGAAAATAAATGGGTCACAATTGCCACCTTTAGTACTTGTGGTGGCACATGGCTACCCATAAGTATTTAATCTTATTGATGTTTTACCCTCTGACAATAGGTTCGAAGTTGGTGTGTTGTTAGTGATCTGCAAATTGTAAAAATGGTTGCTGCAGGAGGGTCCTTGAACAATGGTAGGAATTGCCACATTTGACTCAACCATCCATTTTTACAATCTGAAACAAGCATTGCAACAGTTAAATATAATGGCAGATTACTGATTGTATATTTTTTGTACGGTGCGCGCTAACCCGGAACACGTGTTGTCCAATGTGAATCTGCATGTTTGTTTTTTTTTTTTTTTTTTTTTTTTTTTTTTTTTTTTTTTTTTTTGGCTCTTATACCGCAGGAACCTCATAAATTACTTCAACCAGAAGACAAGACTATGAAGACATTAGCTATTGAATTTGCAGAGTACCAGGTGAACCTTTTATCTTAATTGCACTCATTAGATTTTGGTATAAATATTTGGTGCTTTTTCTTCTTGAGGTTTCAAGCGTACTTGAATTCATATATGTTATTGTTGACATAACCTTTTGAGCATTCATATTATGTGTCTCTATAATGGTATGTGTTTCTTATGTGTGAATTTTATTTGATTTTTCTTTTCTATTGATTCATTACTGGAGTGAACAAGGATGTTATAATGAAACGCGTCCCACTCTTAAAAACTTGTATTAAAATTTATGAACATCTTTTAAGTTTAATTTAGTTCGCTTAGTAGTAATTGTGACTTTTCTCTACCATACATATAGTCATTTTTCAATCAAAGGATAACCTTGAATTAAAATAGAGGTCATTTCAGCCAGATGTTGACAATGTTTTGAAATTGTATCTTATTAAACTTTCTCTATTGTTAAGATATTGTTGTATTTGCTATGATGCTTATGAGCTGTTATAGTAGATATTAGCACAAGTATGAGACACAAAATGATATATTTGTGACTTCAATTGAGTAAAATTTGATTGACATGAGACACTTTTTGTCTAATGTTTGAGGGTGTTTGCTTAAGGTTATTTTGTGGGCTTGTTGGCTTATTTGATTTCGGTTTATATAAGCCTAAAGTTTATGGCTTATTTTGAGACCTATGGGCATATATATGCTTATTACATAATAAGCTTATGTAAGCCCATAAGTCTCAAATATTATCACACATGTCTCTAATGAGACTTGAACTCACAACCTCTTGGTAATTAGACCACTCACATACCGCTCGGCCAAAGGCCTTTGTAGAGATTGAACATATAAATCTGTAATTGCTCATATGTTTTAGGTTCTTTAACAAAAGCATTTTTGCGCATTAGTTGAGGTGTACGTTGTATGTTTAATCAACTATTTCATGGAGAAGGATTTTAGACATGTGAGTAAAAAAAATTATATAGTTTCTATATTATCCTACTTCATGGAGATATGCTACATTTGTGGTGTTTGCTATAACACGTGGTGGAAACCAAGCATATGTTTGCTATTCTATAACCTTAAAATGACTTATTCTCCATTTGTCCTCTATACTAGAAACTATATGTTTTCTTGATTTTTAATTTCGCAACCACTTGCCTTAGTTGCATGATCAAGGAGTACATTGATCTGTCTTTCTTTTTTCCCTCTAAATTATGTTACTTTAATCGAGGTTTCTCTCATCAATAATTATTCATTTGATATTTTTCAATATAGAACCAGGTTGTGGAAGAACCATACAAAGTGTAAAATTTGTTAAAGCTATCGAGAGTTTACCAAAGAAACAAGAGAATATTTCGTTATTGAGACTGTTGTATGATAATGGAAGGAACTACACCGATTAAAGCCACTAACGTTCTCTCTAACGTTCTCTCGAATGTTGCATAAGCTTTAAACAATATTTTTTTTAGTATTCATTCCAATGTTTTGTTATTCCTTTAATACCAATTTTCTTCTTATATTTGTTAACTCATTTATATTTTTTGTTATGCCCATATCAAAATAAATTTTATCGTCTTATAATATTTCATTAAAAATGATTTCATACGAGCTAGCCCCAGTCGGGCGGCTCTTGGAAGCTATAATTATAGTATATATATATATATAATATATATATATATAGTATATTTTTAAAAAAATATAATATATTATATATTTATATATAATATATATATATATATATATACACACATTATTATATATATACACATAGTATATTATATACATTATATTATATATATACATATATATATTATTTATATATATAATATAGATTATATAATATACATATATATATATATATATTATAGTATACATATATATATATATTATATATATATATATATATTTATATATAATATATTATATATATATATATATATATATATATATATATACATATATATATATATATATACATATAGGTATATAATGTATATATATATATATATTATATTATTAGTATATATATATATTAATATATTATATATATTATGTATCATAGTATATAGGACATATGTATTACATATATAATGTATGGTATAATAATAGTATATATATATATATATATATAATATATATATATAGTATATAATATAATGTAGATATATATATATATATAGTATATATAGTAGTTATATATATATTATATTATAGTAATACTTATATATAATAATATATATATATATATACAGTATATATTATATAAATATATATAGTATATGTAATATATATGTAGATATATATATATATATATATAATATTATATATATATATATATATATATATATATATATATATATATATATATATCTCAGTCAAGACATAGAAGCAGACAAGTCAAGACACATGCCATACAACGAGCTCTCTTAGTTAGGTTGTCATGACGTCTCCAGAGATGGGGTTGGAGAAACTGGTATATCCACCACGTCTTCAAAAACACTTAAGGTAACCTTTGTAAACCCGTCTTTCCCCACCCGGGTCCCCAACTATTCTTCACCAAACAATGATTCAAACTTGGATGATATATCTTCATAAGTGTTATCGACACCCACTGTTAGAACAACATGCAACTGCTCTTTTGGATTAACCACTCCCTAGTGCCTAAATGGCATGTAATCATACGCATCAATTAAGTGCAACACCTGACATTCTAAGGGCACCCATCAAGAAAGATGCTACCAAGGATAATTGGGTCCATCAGGTGCAAAATTCTCTAGAATGGTTTCCTCGATATCCAACTTCTTCTCCCTGTGTATATTGTCGTTGACATGGTACCTCGTTTTACCCCAAATATAGGTGATCACTTCGTCATCTTTATTTTTCCTAAGCATCGTTAAGGCATTCCTCCTAATGTCATGCATCCCCACATGTATCACTCTTGCTCGCATCTCATCCGAGCTTGCATATCCTTCATTTATTAAAGGCTGCCCCGATAAATATAAGCCACTGTAACCATTCATCCTATACGTTGTTCCTATCATGTCAGCATAAGTAAGAGCTAAGCATGACATCTCATCCTTTTGGTTGGTTACTCGAGTCATTAGGTGACGTACTGAGCTAGCAACTGACACGTGACACGTAGATTGTGTTACACATTGTGCCCGATTTGACCGGAATTTAAAACTTTTTGAGCGGAAACGAGTTGACTTAAACGTGCATTTCTTTTTTCCTTTCACCACTGACAAGAATCTATGACATTTCAGACCTTGAAACCATTTTTAAATGAAACTAGGCTTTATCACCTTTAAAACAGCGGGTGGTACGACTTCTAACGACTTACCGTTTGGAAGATATGATTTTTCTAAGACTGGCTAAAAACCGGAAAACTCCAATTTATATTCTGACAGAAGCATATGGCCATATGCTAAAAATATCATATGGCCATATTCAGCCCATATGCCATTTCTAAACTTTCTGAAGCAACCATATGACCATATGCTGAAAATGCCATATGGCCATATGCTGGCCATATACCCTTATACAAAATTTCTGAGGCAGCCATATGCCCATATGCTGAAATTTCATATGGCCATATGAGTGCTGCAGATTTTTACAAAGAAAACTATAAAATAGCTCTAATTCCGAAAAACCAACTTCCGAGACTTGACAATTAACAAAACTTTCTAGAAATCATTAACATAACATAATAAACCGTTTCCATATTCATTTGACCCATTTGCAACCCAAAATGGGTATAATCACACTTAATCGAAACGCTCCTTTATCTTTGACCATAAACACTTAAACATACTTTAACATACCATTTGACCACCAATTCATTATAACAAACTTGACATACGTTTTGACACTCGACTACACTTTACAAACCATCATAGGACCAATGGGGGTACAACAATTGATCGAGCTCGGTATTCTACCTAGCTCCTACATTCATTACCATAACCTTCTAAGCCGCACTTACAAACCTTAATCCTTATTCCAAGCATTACATCTCCATCACACATAAACCTTGATCATCCAAGCTAAACTACCATATTATTATAGCACCAACAAGATCATCATCATTATCATCTTTAGCTTCCATGGCCATAATACTAAGAACATGATCATCTTCATCAACCTTCTTTCTTGATTCCTAACTAAGGATCATCATCCTCTTCATCCTTGTTTCTTGTGGGGAAATTGCTATAAGCTTAACCCTTGCATTAAGACCTTGGTTTCTTAGCTAATCCTCACCAAGCTCACTTTCCCTCCCTTTCTTTCTCCTTAGAACCGACACCATCACCCACCCACACAACTCTTATCTATAAATGAGATCACTAGAAAAGTCTATAGAAATATCTAGACTTAGTTAGGTGTGGGTTTGCCTAATTGGCAACTTAAGTCCTTTTAGTCACCTTCTTTCTACTTTGGCCACATAATATATATAACTCATTTATCACTTGGCAATGTTAGTCCTTTTAATCTATTTTCATTATGTCTATGATACAACATACCAAGTAACTTTCGTTGACTAACCAATCACATTAAGTCTTAGTCAATTTCATCCAGGGTGGGGCCTCTTTGTACCCGGGTGTTACAAATTGTGCCACATATTGAACATGTTACAACATGTGAAGCAGTCAACACATAAATATCCACTAGAAAAAGTATGTGTTCCCCTTCATCTTTTATATAGGGTTATCTCTTTTACACACGACTCTCAAATACAAACAAGTTTTTACAATTTTCCATGCTCTTGTTTTTTACTGATTCATCCTTTTCACATATTTTGATGAATGTCCTTTTCATACTCCACACCACACCTAACATTTTCTTTCCTTAAAATATATTCTCTCTATTTTTCCAACACCCCTATTGTCTTCCCCACCCAACAGTTGCCAACCGCTGTTTAGCCACCATTATCAACACCACCACCCTCACCTCCGGTAAAACCGTCGCCACCTGTGGACAAACCACCACATCCGTCGTTAGCTCCAAATAAACCACCGTCGCCGCCACCTCAGGACAAAGCGCCACAGCTACCACTCCGGTAAAAGCACAACCTTTGGCACGCCGGAATCTGAAGGGAGGACGGAAACTATGCCGGAATCTGAACAGAGGACGGAAATCGTGCCATAAAAAAGAAACTTGATTTTCTTTTTTATTATATAAACTCCAAACAAAACATTGAAATGTGGTGGTGGGATCTGAGGTTGTGGTGGCTGTTTGTTTATCATAGAGAGAAAGAGATGATTTTAGTGAGATTGTGTGTGTAAAAGATTTTTATTATGTGTGAGAGAAAACCTAAAAAGAATTATATATTATTTCTTGTCAGTCATGTGTGTCAGTTGGAAGTGATGATGGTGTGTGGATGCTAAATAAGTGGTGTGTAAAGACACAAATGCTTTATATATGGACAACAGTTAATTACAGAATGTGACAGTATTCTGAGAAAAGCCGACAACATACAGATTTGCAACAATCACATAAACAAATATCCATTAATATTAATGTTTAATGCACAAAAAAAAAAAAAAAAAAAAAAAAAAAAAAAAAAACATTGACTCCCACTTATTTGACAGATGCTAAGAATAAGTAAGACATTTCTCCCTCAATTATTAACAATAAACATTAAATGATTCCGATTCAAGTCTAAAAGTTCTTGTAGGTGATCAAATGTTCACAGTATAATGACCTAAGTTGAGGACCGAAGTCAGGGAATACATACATAAGAGTGATCATGAAATAAAATGCAAGGCAGATTTGGCAGCTTCCCTAGGTCTCTAACAGCCATGGCTTAATCCAAAAGCAGTATGGGAATGATCCATGAAGAATAGCCTGGAACAAAATGCAGACAAGCACCATAGTGGGTGACTGGGTCTATGTCACGGACGGAACTTAGAAGGGACCGAAGGGGGCCGTGGCCCCACCAAATTTTTGACCTTGTGTATATTTTAATCTTTTATATATGGTTTTACTCATTTTTAATACAAAAATTTCAGCGTAGTGTATATCGGCTCCTCTAAAATAAAAACTTTTCAAGTTGGCCCCCCACTAACGACGTTCAAGTTCCATAACAGGGTCTATCCTAATTAAACTACAACCACAAATTTGGTCTACAGTGGAGTTTAGAGTTAATCAGAAAACAATCGCATATCTGTGACTTTTCACAACACTGTCTTGTTTCACTAGTAAAGAAGCACTTCAGTCCCCTATCCACACCTACTGCAAATCTGCAATGCTGATTCTACACTACATGTCAAGTTTCACAAGTGAAGAATCACTTCGTTCCCCCACCCACTCATATTGCAATGTCTATGACTCATTCTGGTACAAAAGTGCTTGAGGATTGACTATATGATAGGTTATGTTACAATTAAGATGAAAAAAGGTGATAATAAAAACATATCTGTATTATGTTAAAGCTATGAAAATGATTGAAATAAAGACCAGATAAGACAACAAATAGATGAAAATAAAAGCATATCCGTATCTGTTCGGAAATGTGTACTAATACAAAAAATTCCTAGTTGATAAACATCAAGAATATCTTAAGATTTGGATAAAAACCATAAATTATACGCCTGATACTTAAACAAAATCGGATATGTATGCAACTAAATTTCATCACAATACCATATGAGCTACATCCCTAAACGATGAAATATCGACTTACCATGTGATACAATGCTCTTAGTTTCCATAATTAGCGCTCGCTTGCACATGAATGGATACTTCTTATACCTAAATGCAATTGAGTAACATAGTATAATTGATCAAATTCGGTGTTAGCTCCGTCAAACTCACAATAGGTTCAGTTAAAACTAGGTAGAAACTCATTTTGAAGTATTTAAATAGTTGTGCGAATGTTGCCAAATATATTTCTAGATTAGTCACATTTTATGATAGGCACTTCAGTCCGCTACTCACACCTACAGCAATGCCTATGACTATGTCTGCTAGAAACTAACTTAAGGATTGACTGTATGATAGGCAAATTCTCAGCCAGTACGACAATTATGGACTCAAGAACTCTAACTGTTTGCTAATATTTCTCTGTCTCTAAAATAAGTTTGGACAGCCTCCAAATTATTATGTTTTATCATTTCAAACATGTTGTTTAAACCCAGGGTAAAAGCTATAAAATACCAACGTACTTTCAAAAAAGTACCAAGTTGAACCATTTACTTTTTTATTGCTTACTTGACCAATGAACTTTCAAATTTTAATTCGACTTGAACCATTTCTTTATACCGTTAGTCTTCATGTGGCAACGTTAGTCCTTTTAGTCAACGAACGTTTGCAAAGTAGTCCTTTTATACTAACGACTGTTTTTAATTAACTAAAAATTTGGTTTTTCTTATGCTTTAATACTTATTCGCCCGGTTTTACACGTTTTGATCCGTTTTCATACGTTTTCGCCCCGTTTGACACATATTCGTCCGTTTTTACACATTTTCGCTCGGTTTTACACGTATTCATCCATTTTTACACGTGCAACAACGAACAAAAACGTGTAAAACCGGACGAAAACGTGTAAAACCAGGAGAAAACGTATATAAACGGATCAAAACGTGTAAAACTGGGCGAATACGTGTAAAAAATGGATGAAAACATGTAAAAACGGACTAAAACATGTAAAACCGGACGAAAACGTGTAAAAATGGATGAAAACGTGTAAAAACGGACGAAAACGTGTAAAACTGGACGAAAACGTGTAAAAACAGCCGAAAACATGTAAAAATGGATGAAAACGTGTAAAACCGGGCGAATAATTATTAAAATGTATGAAAACATAAGAAAAACCAAATTTTTAGTTAATTAAAAACAATTGTTAGTATAAAAGGACTAACTTTGCAAACGTTTGTTGACTAAANCGAAAACGTGTAAAAATGGATGAAAACGTGTAAAAACGGACGAAAACGTGTAAAACTGGACGAAAACGTGTAAAAACAGCCGAAAACATGTAAAAATGGATGAAAACGTGTAAAACCGGGCGAATAATTATTAAAATGTATGAAAACATAAGAAAAACCAAATTTTTAGTTAATTAAAAACAATTGTTAGTATAAAAGGACTAACTTTGCAAACGTTTGTTGACTAAAAGGACTAACGTTTCTACATGAAGACTAACGGTATAAAGAAATTGTTCAAGTCGAATTAAAATTTGAAAATTCGTTTGTCAAGTAAGCAATTAAAAAGTAAATGGTTCAACTTGATACTTTTTTGAAAGTACATTGGTATTTTATAGCTTTTACCCTTAAATCCAAGGACAAATGTAACATAGCCATCCATACTATCATTTTTTGGGTCTTTTAGTATCTTAAGACACTTTAACTTAAGCTACGAGTATTAAGCAATCCATTTAATGGTTGAACACAAGCACACTGATGTTTGCTTGAAAATTGCGTTAATGCTAGTCAGGGCCGGCTTTGAGGGTGTGTAAGGTGAGCGACCGCTCAGGGCCCCAAAATTTTTAGGGGCCCCAAAATTTGTCTCGTTAATAATTATATGCGGGTGTACATATATTTTTTTACTAAGAATAAGATATTTAGAAGAGAAAATATCTTAAATGAGTAATATGTTAGAACGTTTAGAGAAAAAGATAATTTTTAGAACGTTTAGATAATTAATTGCATTATATCTTATAAATGGTAACACTTTATTTATAAACATTTTTCTCGAAAGGTCTCATTATGTAATTTCGCACAGGGCCTTCAAAAATTTTATCAAATCATGGGACGGCCCTGATGCTAGTAATGACGAACTCGAACAACAAAGTAATGTTCAAGAAGCAAAACAGAACGAAATCAAAACATCGCAAAAAGACCATCAAGAAAGGTACCAGACAACAAATACAAGCACACTGGTTGTATATGTGATCAAAATTATTCTAGAAAACTGACTGTGAGACTGTCTCATTGTTATTTTCTCGAACTTCAAGTTCATAACCAAAGTCATGCAAGAAAGGAATAAAATCAGTAGTATAAGATTGTCAATCAATCATACCAAACTTGGATAAAATTTTAGCAAAGAACAAACCTGATTCTCTTGTTCTCTATGTTTATACGCATCATCAACTGAATACTAATGGTTAAAAATGTACATCTTTCTTACATAATATCACCTTGTTCAAAGAAGTAAAAGACCCCTAGTTGCAAAACCAGAAGCATTCAACAAGGTAATACAAAGTTTTTTAAGCCCAAAAAGAACGAGATACTGATCCGCGTACCTCAATACCATATGAGCTACATCCCCAAACAATAAAAATATTGAACTATCATCTGACATAGTGCTTTTAGTTGCATAAACCAGTTTTTTCAGTTCTCAAAGGTCGCATACATGGTGTAGATACTTTCTTTTATCACAATTAGCAATTAAATAACATGGTATAATGTGACAAATGGAGATTGGCTATGTGACTTATGAATCAACTAGCAGGGTACCCGCGCAATGCAGCGGCGGGTACCCTGTGACTAAATTTTGTGGCGAGCAAATATCGTTCGTTTATACGTTTTTTCTAACAATAATTTTATGAGAATGATAATTTTTAATTAAAATAACTATATTCGGCATTTTTTCAGCTTGAGAGTTTTTCGGCTTCAGAGTTTTCTTTGATTTTTTTCGATGAACGAACGAAATAAATAATTAAACAAATTTGTTTGGTTATTTCTTTATAAGTTTCGAAAAT
Organism: Artemisia annua; assembly: GCA_014162995.1. Lineage (NCBI taxonomy): Eukaryota > Viridiplantae > Streptophyta > Magnoliopsida > Asterales > Asteraceae > Artemisia > Artemisia annua. The sequence goes on along the minus strand of LBNU01026535.1, from coordinate 13,992 downwards.
TTAAAAGAAGTTGAACTTCTCATAGATAAACTGAGATCTCTGTTTTGTTTTTTATTTTTTTCAAGTCTTCATGTGGTTAGATTGTGTCTTGAGGAGGGTGCGATTAGGATAGTATATGATGTTGTTTGAAAAGTGCTATGGGTTGTGGTTATTTGATGTTAACCTGAGACGGATTTGGAAGAAAAAAAATAACNTCTCATAGATAAACTGAGATCTCTGTTTTGTTTTTTATTTTTTTCAAGTCTTCATGTGGTTAGATTGTGTCTTGAGGAGGGTGCGATTAGGATAGTATATGATGTTGTTTGAAAAGTGCTATGGGTTGTGGTTATTTGATGTTAACCTGAGACGGATTTGGAAGAAAAAAAATAACGGCAATGTAAATAAAACGTCCGGCAAAAAAAAAATTGGGCCAACACACCGGGTTGTTTCGTTCTTGTTTGAAGTAGGATGTCGATTGTCACTGGATTTCGAATTTTTGTTTTGGTGATGGTTATCAGATTTTTCTTTTGGAAGCTTAATTATATTGTACATTGTGGTTAAATTGTTGTATTTTTTGGTGAATGGTGTTTTTAATATTGTATTAATTGTATTAGATGAGTAGTGTTTTTTAAGTTTTATGTGTGCTTTAAGTACTTGTAATAATGTTTAAATACTTGTAATTTTTGGTGTAGAGATGTTTTTAATGCTATTAATGTAGAATTGATAGAATTTTGGTCTGAATTTGCCTCCATGCATAAAGTGTTGTACACTATGCGTAAAGTGTTGTAAGTCTAAAAATTTTGTGCATTAAACTGTTGTACACCATGCATAAAGTGTTGTAAGTCTGAAATTTTTTGGAGAGAGAGTCCTTCCTCTATTATAAGTAGTATAGATGACACTGAATTTGCAATCATCTGTCATTAACGCGGGATCTTCATCTAACCAACGTTTTTAACTATCCAAAACTAGTAAATGTATACTCATAAAATAATAATAATAATAATAATAATAATAATCCTAAACGACAAACGTTAATATCTTAAAATTTGGATACCAAACATCAATTATGTCCCTGATACTTAAACAAAACCGCAAATATATATTCCACTAAACGTCATCACAATACCATATGTGCTACATCCCAAAACGATGAAATAGCGAGTTACCTTTTGATACAGTGTTTTAAGTTGCATTAAGCAATGTTTTAAGTTGCATTAAGTAGGGCTCACAATCTGTCAAGCAAAGGAGTGGATTCTTCCTATCAGTATTAGCAATTATACAACATGCTCTGTAGCATGAAATAGCGAGTTACCAACTATTCGTCACTGATAGTTTTAAAGCAGTTGTCACTCTAACCCATAAGTGACGACATTTTTGGTCACTAATCTGTGACGAATTCTATTTTGGTCACTAACTGAATTAGTGACGGAGCTATAGTGATGACTGGTGACGACTCTGTTTTGGTCACTAACAGCTTAGTGACGATATTTGATATTGTTAGTGACGAAAGCTGATTTGTCGCTATAGGTGGTTTTTCTTGTAGTGAACATAGCATGTATATCTCAACTCTGTAACTAAATCAATGTTGTCAAACTTAAACTACAAGGAGTTTTTGGCGATCACTATTGACCAAGGCGAGTTGAGCTGCATCCGCCTAATTAATTGGTTTGTTCAAAATTGAGTCAAAACTCAGTTTGAAGTATCTGAGCAATTGCGTTAATGTGTCTAAACATATTTCTTGAGTCCTATGAGCAATTCTAAGGTATTAGAAAAAACTTATATTTTAAAATTTTCATAGAAAAATTACAAACGACTTTTAAGACTAAAATTCCGTACAAATAAACACATTTTGCTATTTTCATCAAATTTGTCAAGACCTAAAATTACTACAAATAAACAACCATTTCGCATCAAGCTAATGCATATAACATAATAATAATAATAATAATAATAATAACAATAATAATAATAATAATAAGATGTTAAGTTGTTAAGTGAGATTATATCGAGTGATAGGTCGCAAACTCGCAATTTGCGTGTTTTTGTTCCATACGTGTGTTTTGTATTGTTATGATCGGTGTTTTATAGTGAGTGAGCCCTATACTAGATTTAGGGGTTACAAGTCTATTTGTTTTTGGATCTTTTATAACTAAACTAAGGAATTTGTGAAAATTATAAAAATTGGGCGCTTTTAAAAGTTAAACGGTCATTGACGGGTACATGTTTTCTCCAAATTAGAGAACATTGCAATATCTTAAAAGGGTAACTTATAAATATAATATATTTAGTTTTTTTTTAAAATATAAATGAAGTTTTGAGTCTTTTCTAAAACGATTCGTATAACATGAGCCCATTTTACCGGTGTCCGTTTAAGCCCGCGCATGTTAGGCCAAACCCATTTCAACTCGTGGCCCGAGCCCACCTAAACCGTCCATTTTGCAACCTCTATTTCTAACAAATTTATATAAGTGTATAAGTTTCAATGTTAGCTGAAAAAATCAAATTTAAGAATAACATAAAACATTGTAGGGTAATTAAATTTATATTTACCAAGTATAATGTAGAACTTTGTAGAATGATTTTATAGGCAATGTTATGAAGTCTTCTAAGTAAAATAGGAGGTGTGAGCCTATAAATAGGCTTTACATTTGTATCTTTTAAGACATAATTTTTACATATGCTATATAGTCTTCTTTTATACATGTTATGAAGTCTTCTTTTATACCGGTGTCCGTTTAAGCCCGCGCATGTTAGGCCCAAACCCATTTCAACTCGTGGCCCGAGCCCACCTAACCCGTCCATTTTGCAACCTCTATTTCTAACAAATTTATATAAGTGTATAAGTTTCAATGTTAGCTGAAAAA
>LBNU01026533.1:0-10335 GCA_014162995.1 Artemisia annua | reverse complement strand
CCCGACGTCGCCGGGTACAGCCCGACGTCGCCGTCGTACAGGTACCAATTCGAATCTCTTCCATTGCTGTTTTGTAAGAATCTTATGAACTATATGGGCATTGGTCATTACAGGTCATTTGTACATCACCATAATATTAAAGTTATTGCATAGTTTTTTGTAATATGTCAAAATGGGTAGCTTTTTGTTTTGGTAAGGGTCAGATGTACCCGAAAAAATTTTGGTCCAAAAATTTATAAACATTATGAAACAATCAGTGTGTCAAATATGATCACAAAAAGAGCTGTACCTATTTTCAAGTAGGCTAAACCTTTTCCTTTTTAGCAACGTATATTATGGTAAACGTTACTTGGACAGTTGGACTCATTAGATATCTTATTGTGCCTGCATTTTGTATATTACGTACCCTGCCATTATTTTAGGGTTGCCATAAGTTGATGCAAACAGACGGATTCATGGGCTCAAATTTAGAGTAGTATAGCAAAGTCCTGTTTGATAATTTAATACTGTGGCATTGCATTGACACATCATACGTGTGCCTTGTTATCAAAGCTCTGGTGCACACCTCGAATACAGCCCAAGCTCACCTCAATACAGGTGATTTACTATCTCTTATTTATTTTCATTTATAATACACATTAGTGATAATCCTGGTTCACAAGTTATATCCATTAGTCCAGATCTTATATTAGCGACCACAGCTTGTTTACTAATTGCATCAATGCGGGTTTATTTCAGTTCAAGTGTTGAGTATTCGCCATCTTCAACAATCGCCTCAAATTAGCAACAAGGATGATGATGGCTCGAGGAAGTAGAATGGTGACCTCTTTTAGGGCTGGGCTGGGGCCGGGGAGAGAGCTGGGGTTGGGGCTAGAGCTTATATTATAAGCCGAAAACTGAAGCTTGTATTTTTACAAAGTTGTTTGACGAATTAATTGAAGCTTAAGCTTATTAATGTAAAATAGTATATTCACATATATTTTCAGCTTTTGTGTGATAATCAATTATATTTTCAAATCGTATTTAAGTATTTGACTAGCTATAAGCCACTATAAGCCCCATAAGCCTTTTTCTATTGGCTTGGGCTTATGAAGGCTTTTGACTTATAAATCTTCAATAAGCCTGTGTGATAAACAAGACATATTTTATACAATAATCTAAAGTATTTTAAAAGGTCAAACATCTATAAGCCGAAAGAGAAGCCTATTCCAAACATAGCTATCATCTTATTGATGCGAAAACATAACCCTGTTACTATTCATCAAAGGATCACTACAACAAATAGTCAAATTCCACACATTTTTTAGCTAAAAAATACATGTTTTTTAAATGTTTAAAATATCAAAGTCCACGCTTCTTTATTGTATGAATGTATGGATAAAATGTTGCGTGAATATTATCTCAACATTTGCAAATGTGAACAAAATAGTCAAATGTTCACATGAAGAAACATGGACGATAAAAAAAAAAAACATGTACAGGTGTAGAAGAATCTCTTATGTTTTCAATCATCGACTTTGTCAGATTATTGATGTTTCGAGATACTTCATTTGCTAAACTTCAAAGACCTTTTTTAAGCTACACTTAAAAAGAGGTAATAAAGAGGGTGTACAAAAGAGTTTTTTATATTCAACATTTTTTTCACAGAAAGAAATTTAAACCTACACATGTTCATGTTGGAAATGTGTATATGACGTGAGTTTAAAACTCACGTAGAAAGGATAAAGGCTTGCTACTTTATTCGAAATTTTAAGTCACGAAAAAGGGCTTAAAGACACATATACCATGGTTTGTTTCGTTCGAATTTGGTGTTGTCATTTGGATCACGATTGACTGAAAGACGAAACAAAGGTGGGTCTCAGGACATCCGTGAATTTTTGTGTCGTAATTTTAATTTTGTTACAAAGCCTCATTTTTTATAAACACACGCGGTCTAAAAAAATCATGTACCTAGTCTTGTTTGATTTTCTTTAAATGTATCACTTTGTGTTCTAGTTCAGCAAGTTATGTAAGTTTATTGGTAACTGATAGCGTATCATTATTAATGGCCAAGGCCCACTAATCACACGCTCGGATCAAGCCAAAAATGTGTGCGGGTTTATTTGAGTCCAAGTGTTGAGTATTCACCATCTTCAACAAACGCCTCAAATGAGCAACAAGGATGATGATGATGATGGCTCGAGGAAGTAGAATGGTTTTCGGACATTCAAGTGGAAGAGATGTTTATCTACTGTTTTGAATATTCTTTTTGTATATATCCATCCATTGAATCGTGAAATGGTGTATCATATCGTTTTCGGAGGGAGTGAGGGACATTCATTTATCAGTAATCGACACACCTATACCATTTATCATTTTGTGCAAAGATTGTTGACATCCTCTTACATCGTAACCTAAAGTTTCTCCTACTTTAATCATACGACTATACGAGAGATATCTCATGAATAATAAGAGAGATGCCCCCCAATGCCTTTCTTTCTGTATCTAGCAAAGACCGAGCATTTACTAGAGTTGGGTTAGGACTTAGGATTTAGGACATAGAGTATTTTTAACTTGTACTCTATAAATTAATAACAAATCATCACTTATTTAAATAACGGTTCACAAAACCACACCACATTTATTTGATGCAAAATATATTTACTTGCCTTAAAGACGAGGTCAAAAACAAAATAAAGCATGATCACAAATAATACAAACATGCAGCAATACATAATCAAGATCAAACAACACTCATGCGGTGGTTGCAACACCGAAGTCTTACAATCCCGAAAATCTCCTTTTAAAGCACAAAACAACTCCCTCGGTTTCACTTAACACATCCTTGGCTCCACATGCCAGCCGAGAGTTCTACACCCCAAACCCGTGATAGCCACCGCGTGAGTCTCATGGACCCTCAACAAATGTGTGTCGACATTTTGGTCAAACGGGGTGCTGGCTGTCGGTTTGTTCATGCAAACAATGCCTCACGCACTAATGTTGTTAGTTTGTTATTTCACAAAATTCTTTAAATTAGAGAGAATTAAAGGAAATTAAATACAACAAAAACAATACAATCATGTGACAATTTGTTACAAATACTTGAAGGTAAGGGTATATGCTTTTACCGTACTAAAAATATGTACGTGCGTAACTGCATACACTAGTTACAACCCAATCTCGATCTAAGTTTTATTAATATTAAACTAACTTCAAAAAGTTATGAAAGCTTGTAACTAAAAACCAATATATGGACTAGAAATGTATAGGTTTGAATGATTTACATTTCTAGGTTTACCCTAAAAACAAAAATGATATAGACGACGTAATCACAAAATATTAAAGTTATCATGTAATAATAGTATTATCTATTACTTTAGTTTCACGTCATTTCAATGAACACAATTGAGCAACTAGTCGTACACATTAACTAAATATAACGAGTTGTTTGTTAAAATATCTAAAGACAATGACGAAGGTACAAATAAGGTTTGAATTTATATTACGTTGTCAAATAAAATTAAATACTTATATGACAACGAAAACAACACATCCTGAAATATATATATTTTCTTATGAGAATGACGATCTATAAAAGTACTAGTTTTGATGACATGGGTCTTATTAGTGTAGTTACGTTTATAAAATTTCAGAGATTAATTTGTCGATGAAAATGTGAGCTAAACTTTTTAACAGTGACGAGGCTAATGGCTCAGTAGTTTGCCTATTCTAATAGTCAACTCGGCTGCAAATCAAAGGTATTATTGGCTAGATGTATTTTTACACTAGTCATCTTTCTTATCTTTATTTTGAGCGAGTATATATGCTAAGAGTAATGCTAGACCCACAAAAGCATCCACAAAACGAGTTGTCAAGGTATGATTGGCTTAATTAAAGAGAAGAGAGAGAAACTATAGCAAAATACACCAATCACACTCCGACAACTCATTTTGTGGATCTAGCATTCCTCATATGGCAAAGTGATGTTTCTTTTTTGTTCATGTACTTTGAAATTTCATTTCGTGCTAAAAAGTGGATAGAACGTCAACAGAACCAAATGCATACTTTTACCAAATACATATTATTTTAAAAGAAACAAAATTGTCAATTTGATGACTATTCGGAGGAGCTAGTATGCCAGTCTAGTGGTTATACTAAAAAGATAGTTAAATAATATTAAAAGCGAAAGTAACCCATGGTACTAGTTTGGGTTCAGTGGCTATCATCTTCACATCTCTACACGTGAGATCTAGTGATCGAGTCTTTGTACTTTAAAAAGATGTTATAGCCCCGGAATCTATCAAGTGCTTTTTTTTAGATTTTACACGCAATACTATTAACTATCTTTTTAAAAAGATTTTACTAGTATTAACTATATGGAATATTTCCTATCTACTTAAAAATAATTTCTTTATACTCGTTTAAACTATGCTTATCTTTTTAAAAAGATTTTACACTCAATACTAGTATTAACTATACGAAATATTTCCTATCTACCTAAAAATAAATTTTTTATACTCATTTAAACTATGCCAGAGACTCCGCGACACCAAAGTTTCAAAAAACACACCCGGTTCTCAAAGGTTTTTTAATTCGCGTTTTCGACACGTCTATGTTTGGGGAGGCTTCCCAAATAACACTAATATAGCGACATTCTCTCGATTAGGAAACCAATTAACCAATGAGAGGGCTCGATTTCAAAATGGAGCCCTCTCATTAGTTAATGGAATCCCTCGATCTGACCAAAAGTGAGTTCTCATATTATATAAAAGATAATGAAAAGGAATATTATTTCTCTCATCAATAAAAGAAATCTTTAGAGTAACGTGTTTGATTAAAAAAAATAATTCTTCAATAATATTAAGTGTTTAGAACATCACTAGTCTCGTCAGGTAAACAAAGAAGACTAATAGGTTGTTTTGGGACAAAGCTTTCACTCTTTAAAGTATATGTAGATATGTTTTATTTTTTTGGAACGGCATGTAGATATGTTTTATTAGCCTAGTCAAACTATAGGCCCACATATATTTGATTATTGTGTAATTCAGGCTTAGCCCATGCGAGTTAGTTTATGTCATATCCGTATGTTTACTCATCTGAAGCTACAATAATCTCCCCAACTCCCCAAGCATTTCAAACTATGAATGTTCCGGATCCAAACTAGCATATGGATACAAGTGCTTCTTCACATTTGGCTACTACCAATGTACGTTCACTACTGTTTGTAATAAAAGCATTTATTCTTCTATTGTTGTTGGTAATAGACGACCAATACATGTTGTGTTACTAATACTAGACATAGTTTTTTGTTTACTCCTCACAAACCCCTTCATCTTCATAATATCCTTATTACTAATTTAATTTGTGCTCGTAAATTTACAAGACATGATAAGGTTTTAATTGAATTTGATGAATTTGGGTTTTCTGTGAAGGATTACCAAACCTGCAAGCTTCTTCTCCGTTGTGATAGCACCAGAGATCTTTATCCTCTTCGTCATCAACCACCGCCATCTACCCCATTAGCTTTGCTTACTTTGAGCCATTCTACATGGCATAGGCGCCTCGAGCATCTCAGAGACGATGTGTTACGAAAATTAGAGTCTCGTCATTTAATTTATAGTCATTGGTCAAAGTTGTGCACTTTATGCAAAAGCCAACATATTCACTAATATGTTTTATGTATGTGCACATCCTAAGCCAACAAATCGTTACGATTAAAAAGATGACTATTTAGCACATATCTTATTTGGCGTAAAATCATCTACGAACGGTGATTACCATGTTTAGAATCGCCAATCAAAGCCTAATACCCTTCGGGGTATGCTCTTCGAAGATACTAGCACAGAGGTTGCATAGACCAGGTCAAACCCACGTCTCTAACCCTCCCCAGGCTTTCCCACCTAGTTAGGGTCGTGGGACACTAACCCAATGGTTACTTAAAATCATGGGACACCCCCATGATCTCCAGTTCAAGTGCAGAAGTACGCCCAAGTCTATTTCTACCATCTATAAATAGTTTGGCAGATCATTCAGGTTTGACTACACTCTTAGCACTCATATTTCATACTTCTGTACTTACAACAATCATAAACACCTACTTACTCTCACGCCGGAGGTGATTCGCATGATCCAACCGCCACGACTCACTTAACGTAGTATTTCTGCACTCACATTTCCACTTTAGTTTTACATATTTCTTTTAATATTACCACTTATTGTTACCGGAAAACTAAAAATTCATCTCTTCTTCTGCAGATATAATAATGCTCTAAAATCACAAGCACCACGTTAGCAGACTAAATTTGGCATGTGTATTTTTCTTTCTCCTCAAAGTAACCATTAATTTTAGGGGTGTGCAGAAAACCGAGCCTAAACCCAAAAAAAACAAGAACCCGAAATCGATTGTTTGTTTGTTGTAATTTATAAAAACCAAAGTTTATAGTTCGGTTTGGTTTTAGCAAAAACACCAAACCGAAAAACTGAACCAACAAAATACATGTAATCTTAAAAACTCATGCTTCAATTGTTTCTTAAATGTGTAATTATACACATAAACAATTACTGTATCATCTAGTATTTTTGTGGTCGTTAGTTTTTTATTCTCATTATTGTGTCACTGTACGGTGCATAAACAATTCTCTTATATAATTCTTTTATTATCAATAGTTTTTTATTGTCATTATTTTGTGTTTCTTTGTTCTTGAAACTTGGAAAAGTTATTCTATGTTGCACTAGAAATTCGACCATTTAAAGACCAAAAATGCAATAAAACCGAAAAACCAACCCGAAAAGAAGCCAAACACCGAACTTAGAATAAACCGAAACTGAACGATTTCTGAGAAACAGAAACTGAATATTTTCGTTTCGGTTTTGGTTTTAACTTTTAACCAAAAACCAAACCAAAACGATGCTCGCCCCTAATTGATTTTAGACGTCATATTTATTCAACCCGTTTTTTACATCAATAGAGTCAAAAGTTAAGAGGTTAAACTGTAAATAAAGTAAAAATAAAAGGATTAAAGAATCAGAAAACAATACCTTAAGTCGGTGGGCACGATCTAGGGTTCCAACGCCTATAAATACAACCCCCCACCCCTTCATTCTCATTCATTCATTCACTTTTCTTCTTCTTCACATTCTCTCCGTGTGGAAGAGAAAAATAACAAACCCTAACAGAATTCTGTTTCTTCATAACACGTGTCTCTCTTTAATCAATAATAACATCAAAACTAATTATAACTAATTTTGGACTGTAATAATCACAAATTAGATAGATCGACTGGTTTAATTTTGAAACTGAACTGTAATAATAATAATGGATATAAGGTTTCCTTACTCTGCGGCTGAAGTTGCGAAAGTGCGCCTGGTTCAGTTCGGCATCCTCAGTCCTGATGAAATCGTACGTTTTTCGTTACGGTTTGATTGATTGACTTGTTGGTGTAGTTTGACAGGATTGTAAACGAATTGAACGAATGTGAATATAACGCGAATGCGGCTTGTTATTTGTGTTTGTAACCGAATTGAATAAACATGAATGCGGCTTGTTGTTCGTGTTCGTTTGAATTTATCAGCAAAAATGAACTACTGTATTGTGACGAATTGTAAACGAACATGAATGCGGCTTGTTATTCGTGTTTATTGTGTTCGTTTAAGTTTAACTGAAGTAATGTGGTTGATTTTGGCAGTAAGGAATTGAACAAGCTTGAATGCGGCTTGTTTGTATTCGTTTTAGCTTAAAAAAGAAAAAAGAATGAACTAATGCAGTTTACGGATTTAAGTAAAACATGAATGCAGTTTGTTAAGTACTGAAATGAACGAACTTTGGTGTTCATCTCCGTTTAGAAAATAATTGGTGTTAGTTTATAACGATTCTAGATAACTGAACATTAAGTATCTTATTGCTGTTTCACGAAGCAACTGTTATGTTGTTGCAGAGACAAATGTCTGTTTTGCAAATAGAGCATGGTGAAACGACAAACAGAGGGAAGCCAAAGGTAGCGGGACTTAGTGACCCAAGGCTTGGGACAATGGATAGAAAAACAAAGTGTGAGACTTGTACGGGTAATATGGCTGACTGCCCCGGTCATTTTGGACACCTTGAGCTTGCCAAACCGATGTTTCATATTGGATTTATGAAGACGGTGCTTAGTATAATGCGATGTGTGTGCTTCAGTTGCTCAAAGATCCTTACTGATGAGGTACTACTTTATATACCCATGCTGCAATATGTGTTACCTTACATATATGGTGGTATGATTAGATATTATCGAGTCTTCTGTTGGACCGCTTCTGGTGTTGATTGTATAAGGGAATATTGTTTTATTAATGAAAACGTTCAAAAAGAAAAGTATGTTGTTAAATGGCGGCTTTGTGCTTGATTGAAACATATTCTTATGTCCGTTAATAGTTGTTCTGTAGATTTGTTGCAAGTGTAAATAGATTTTTGCTTTCTAATAATGAATATATTTATTTTAGTTTGGTACCTTTTTTCCGTATAAAACACGAAGGGAATTGATGTTAATAACATATTTGGCTGTTTCTTCTTTCTAAAGCGATCCATTTCCTTGTACGTTGAGACCATGTCTAATTTGTCGGCACGTGTGAATGTTAAGAAAGCGGATAGCTTCTTAAGTCCAATTTTTATCTATTGAATCTGTGCATTCTCTTTGGTACCATCTAAGCTGCATGTTCTATCTGATTCTCTTCTTATGTGCTTGTCTTGCACATAACAAATATTAACTGGCCTGTCATTGTTTCTACTTCTTCAGGAGGATTATAAATTCAAGCAAGCCCTAAGAATAAGAAACCCAAAAAACAGGCTTAAGAAGATTCTAGATGCTTGCAAGAGCAAAAGTATGTGTGAAGGTGGTGATGACATTGAAATTGTAAGCCCGGACGGTGTCAAGAAAGTTAAGAAGAGCCATGGGGGTTGTGGGGCCCTGCAGCCAACGATTAAGATTGATGGTATGAAAATGGTTGCGGAGTACAAGCTTAAGAAGTTAAGCGATGACGCACGACAGCTTCCTGAGCCGGCTCAAAGAAAACAGCAGCTTTCTGCAGAAAGGGTATCATACGCAAGCTCCTCACATTTCATGTAGCCTACTTTCTTTCTAATCACTAATAATTGTCGACTTTTTTCTCCAGGTTCTGAATGTGCTAAAGCGAATAAGTGACGATGACTGCTTGTTGTTGGGCCTGGACCCTAAATATGCCCGTCCAGATTGGATGATCCTGCAGGTCCTTCCAATACCACCACCTCCAGTTAGACCATCTGTGATGATGGATACTTCGACCCGGTGTGAGGTGTGTTTCCCATGTGGGCTCTTTTTGTTTTAACGTTTTGAGGATAATGTTCAGTATAAAGGTGGCCAAATGGGCGGGTCAGTGAGGTTGGGTAAAATGTCAAAACAAATTACAGTATCTTTTAATATAGGTTCAAAATGGGTCAGTTCCAAAACATAACACAATTTGAATGTAAAAATTACCTAAAAAAGGATAACGTTACAGAATATTAATACAAGTGTCTGAATGAAGCGATTAGTAGGTTGTATGCATTATAATCCGGAAATACACGTCTTTTTGACCTTTTTTGACCCATTTACTCTTTAGCTATTTCTCTCTTACACATTTGTACCAGTAGAGATGAAAAATTTAACAATGTCTTTACTCATCATCTAGCTATAATAATAAGTATATGAAAAAGGCTTAACTCGGTGAACTTCATCTCACTTTCTGTATTCTACCTAACCCTGAAACAGGATGACTTGACTCATCAGCTGGCCATGATAATCAGACACAATGAGAATCTGAGAAGGCAAGAATGTAATGGAGCTCCTGCTCACATAATCTCTGAATTCGCTCAGTTACTGCAGTTTCATATTGCTGCATATTTTGACAATGAGCTTCCGGGTCAGCCAAGGGTATACTTACGCTTTCAGTCATGTCAGATTATACACAGATTGTACTATTGTTATATTCCATTCTTATTGAGTTATGGCTCTCCCGCAGGCTACACAACGTTCAGGTCGTCCTATCAAATCCATATGCAGTAGGCTCAAGGCAAAAGAGGGTCGGATAAGAGGTAACCTGATGGGGAAGCGTGTTGACTTTTCGGCACGTACAGTCATCACTCCGGATCCAACGATTAACATTGATGAATTAGGAGTACCATGGAGTATTGCTCTTAATCTAACTTATCCTGAAACAGTCACTCCTTACAACAAAGAAAGGTATACGCACACATTGAAGATTATACTTTTATAGTTTTTTGTTTCAGTTGATTATTGGCGCTGACTTCCATTTTTTGAATATTTTATTAGGTTGGAGGAGCTTGTTGCGAACGGTCCCCATCCTCCC